>JASVEL010009692.1:0-125942 GCA_032618575.1 Nicotiana noctiflora | reverse complement strand
CTAAACACTGCATTGGTAATGTTGGATTTTATACAATATTGTAATTCCTTATACATGTACCCAGGGGGCACTTAATATGGTGAGATCTGAAAGATCTAGATCCAGACTGAATTAAATAAGCACAAACAAAACAGAGTAGGCCCACCTAATAAATTAGTTTATTCTTAAGGGCACAGTACTACTTAAACTATTTTTGTTATGACCATGGTGTCCTCTCAATTAATTCTACGGGATACCTACTACCTCACACATGTACACCTACTACCTCACACCAGCAACATGTACTAACTAACTCTATCCACCAAGACTTGTACAGATAGGAAGAAATCACCTAGTGTTTTTGCCTCCGCCATTTGGACATGAGACCCTCAGAGTTCTAAACTCACTTCATTGACCACTAGGCTACACCCTTTCCTTTGAGTATGGGTACTATTTAAACCTTGTCATTTCCAATAGTATATAAGGGACAAATTAATAACCAATCTATGAACCAATAGACTTTAGTCTCTGCATTCTGCAGGCTGCAGTTCTTTCTTCCCATAAATCAAAACCCTGAAGATGACTTCCTACCCAGCTCCCATAAAACCGACCCACACTCGCATAGGATGGATAGGCACAGGAATAATGGGTGGTGCCATGGCATCTCGTCTTCTCTCCGCTGGCTATTCTGTCACAATCTATGCCCGCAATCCTTCTAAAGTTGTTTGTCTCAAATCCCAAGGTGCACATCTTGCTGATTCCCCAGCTGATGTTGCACGTAATACTGATGTCATTTTCACTATGTTGGGTCACCCATCAGATGTTCAACAAATTGTCTTAGAGGACTTGCTCTCTTCTGTCAACCCCAATAGCGTCATTATAGATCACACCAGCAGCCACCCAGTTCTTGCCAAGCAAATCTTTGAAGCTGCTCGTGAGAAGAATTGCTGGACTGTTGATGCTCCACTGTCTGGAGCAGACATTGGGGCGAGAGAAGGAAAACTGGCAATTTTTGCCGGTGGAAATGAGGATGTGGTGAAGTGGTTAAAACCTTTGTTTGATGTGTTGGGAAAGGTGACTTTTGTGGGTGGGCCAGGAAAGGGGCAAAGCTGTAAAATTGCGAATCAGATTGTCACTGGGGGAAGCTTGCTGGGGTTGAGTGAAGGATTGGTGTTTGTGGAGAAGGCAGGCTTGGATAATAGGAAGTTTGTGGAGGCAGTGAAGGGAGGAGCAGCTGGGTCTATGATTATGGAGTTATTTGGAGAAAGAATGATCGAGAGAGATTTTAGGCCCGGTGGCTTCACCGAGTATATAGTCAAGGACTTGGGAATGGGTTTAGATGTTGGAGCGGAGGGTGATAATATTGTGGCGTTGCCTGGTGCTGCATTGTCCAAGCAGCTGTTTTCTGCTATGGTAGCTAATGGAGATGGGAAGCTTGGTATGCAAGGGCTTATTACTGTTATAGAGAGGATCAATGGCAAGTGAGATCTTGAAATTTTCTTGTGCCAGTGGTCTTACTGAGTTGGGCATTTTTTACTGCAATCAGTTACAGAAGTGGCAGCTATATCAGTGAGTTTAGCTTTGGCTATTTGAATCTGTCCCTCATTGAAGATATAAAGTTGAAGAATACCTCGCGCATACGGGAGCTTAGTGCACCGGGCTGTCCTTTTCTTTATCACTATTTGTTTGACAAAACTGTGTTGGTATTGACCTTAACCTTACAACCTTTTGCTGTACTGACCAGAATTGGGCCACTATTTATTTGCAATTGATAGCTTGAGGCTGATAACCTTCCATTTTAATGATGCCTATACTATTCAGTTATATACTGTACTAACTTTTCAATTCATGCTTAAACTGCACCATGCTGTTTGAGATGATGGTCTCATTTCTGATATATAATGCCACTAGCAGTGTGGCAAGTATGGTAATCTCAATTTGGATTTTCAGACCCGGCTAACAGTACTTATGTGGTATACCTGTTGTAAATGTTAACATTAGCCTCAGTTTTAGCCTGAGACACCAGAAGGTTACAGGTATGACAGTTCCAGAAGGTTCTAAGTAACTCATCACACCTAGCTTTGTTCCCGTGACACCAATTCCGGCTTCCATGGAAGAGGATATTATTAATGAGAGGGATTTTGAGGTTTTCTGAGAGTTGGATCTGGGAATGGGAGGCGGAGGAGGAATGAAGAGTGGAGGTTGTTGTGACGGTAGTGGTGGTAAGGGTTTTGCAGCAGAGGGCCGAGGGTGGTGGTTTGAATTGTGAAGAAAGAAGAGAAACATGGTTAAAGGAGAATTAGGAAGAGTTGAAATGGAAAACAGGAGCTTTGTTTTATAGCTTCACTTATCCAGTTGAAGGATAAGGAGATGAGATTGAGTTTTTGTCTTATGATGTTAGGGAAGTCATGGTGTTGAGAGTTTTTGTATAATAATGGAGGCGTTTAGATAAAAGTTTGAGTTGAAACAGAGAAATAATATTTTGATATTACAGTAGAAAAAGAAAAGCTTATGAAGATTGAGTTGTGCTTGACATGAATTTTAATTCCAAAAAAAAAAAAAAGAATGCGAAAATTAAAATTCTGTTAGTGAAAACCAATGTGGAACACTTGAACTGCAGTTTCGCTTGGGGGTCGTTTGATTTGAATACGGCTTATGTCGGGATAAGTTATACTGGTATAAGTCATGTTGAGATTGAGATTATTTTTTATTCGTCGATTCGTATGTTGTATTAAATATGACAATTGCATAATTTGTAAGAAGAATATATAAGTTATACCAATAGTAATTACCCCACCCTTTATAAGGTATAAGTTATCCCAGTGTTAGTTTTAATCCTGAGATAACTTATAGTACATGATTTGTTAATCAAACAAAGTATTATGGTGGTATTCAAATTTTATACCAGCATTATACCTATCTTCTTATAGCTCATACCAAACGACCCCTTAAAAGCTCAAATGTTGCATGTCACTATTTTCCAAAACAAAGATAATACACGCCCAAAGGGGCTCATTCTCTATTGTTTGGTTACAGGATAATTATTTTTACGAGGAAAAAAAATTCACTAAAAAGGTGAAAACGACATTCTTGTATAAACTTCAACTCCACATAATCTGCTTCAACAATATATTTTTCAGCATGTTAAACATAGGTTGTGCTTAATTTCATGTTCCATGCAACCAATGATTAAGTCTCTTGCTCCATTGCCAAAAGTGACAACCATGTTCAAGGGGAGACGTCCTCCTCTTAACTAATTACAAAAGATTGAGCACAATAAATTAAATAAAAAGGACAAAAAAGAGATGCAGGTCGTTAAGTTTGAGGGCTTACATGTCCTTTAGTAAATTTAGAGGGTTGAATCAGCAAAAATAAAGGGAGATTTGCTATTTCATATAGTAAGAGAAATCAGAATGAAGAAACAATTCTCACCCTTCCGTCAGCTTTTCATAATTTAGTTTTTCGAACTTGGAAAATTCCCGATCAGTTGCCGTTAATAATCGATATAAAATTTTATGCTGCTTTCTTTTGCTCCTCGCTATCTCTACTTTTGAATCAAGGAAAACTAGAAAAACAACCTTATTAGGGTATGCATCATCTTGCAAAAAATCCAAGATCCCATCTACAAGGAACTCGTTCCGATGTCTGCCTGGCTGGTAATAAGCTGGTAAAACAAAAGAAGGCTCATTCAAAATAAAATTTAAGATGGTAGTGAGAAGCGATTGAATGAAAGATTAACAGTCACTTACCCTATTTCTGAGCTCCGTTCCATCAGGAATAACTATTTTCATGCCTGGTCTTGCAGCAATACTGACTTTCCCCTAAGTTTCAAAAATAAAAAGGATCAGGAAGAATTATTAGAAAGCATTTAAAAGAAAAAAGACGCCTGATAGTTGAGATATATTAATTAAAGTAAAAGTTCCTGAATAGATTGCTTACAAACAGAAGCTGAATCAAAGTAGAGCATGTCAACACGACAAAGGTATTTATTCAAAAAAAGGAAGAAATAAAGCAAAGCAAAAAAAAATAAGAGAAAGGTATCTATTCAAATAACAACAATAAACTCAGTGTAATCCCACAGGTGATGTCTGGGGAGGGTAGTGTTTACGCAGACCTTACCCCTACCTTGAAAAGGTAGAGAGGCTATTTTCGATGGACCCTCGGATCAAGGAAAGACCAAAAGAAAAAGGAAAAAATAGAAGTAAGAACAATATAAAAAATAACAAAAAGTAAGATAATCCTGATGAGACTAATGCTTGTACGTTACTTACCTTGAGAGTTATGCCAGTTCCGAACCAAACATCCCCAGTCACCTTCAAGCTATCAAGCTCTATAATGCTTGGAACTGACTTGAAACGACTATGAAAATCATTAACCTGATCAACAATTTTTTTATGTTAAAAATATGAAATAAATTGATAAAAGAATGTTGTAAAGATAAGAGGAACATATTTACATTTCCAAACTCAGGTCCTAATTCAATAGAAGGATCCTTGAGATTTGCTCTTGCTGCATTTCTCACCAACGTGCCTTCAGCTGAGGTGTAAAGATCTGACTGCAGAATATAATTATGAAGCGAAAGTTAGTAGATCTAGAGTCTAACATCGTGGGTAGAAAGTCCAGTTAACAAAATCATCCCTTCAACCTGCAAAATGAGCAAATCTGATGTTCTTTCAACTGGAAGATATCTTGACGATGGACTGTCAATAGCAAATGCTCGATCGAAAAACTGGAACACATGAGAAGGTGGCATAGAACATTAGAAAGAGCAAAACAAAAACAAAGATTGGACAAGCTTTGATGTATATGTGTAACAATGTATTTCTACTTGAAGGTGTTATTGCTTCAGGAACATTTCCTTTTGACTTTTGGATAGTAATACCTTTGAACTGGTAAAACCCAGATCACTTCTCTGTAGTAACCTCTCAACGCAGCTCATACTCATCCACCTGAAAAGAAAAACTGAGTCAAAAACTTTTGGTTCCTTTATCTTTTCCACCATGAAAGAAAAAAGAAAACAATCCACTTACATTGTATTGATTGATTTGACACTCTCCTTTGACTTTGAGCCACCAACAATGAAAAACAAAAAATCAAATATAAGATTTGTCATACAACGCGAATCATAGCAACTCTACTACAACGCATTGTAACAGTTGGTCAGTTGGGCACAGGGATGGAGGCAACTGCTGACCCCACATACTGCTTTCTTGCGTTTTCTCAAAGCTTTAGAAACCGTAGTGAGGTTATTTATAACAGCTAACTTGGTGACTCGGTTCAGGTCAAGTATAAAACTCGGACCTCTTGTGAAATTAAACGTTGTCAGAACAGGGAAACTATCAAACACACTGAAAATTCAGACCATGACTAACCTGAATCCTCGCTTCCTGAGGCAGATGACCCCTCTCTTCCGTCCCTGAGGTGGTAGGCATCACCTGAAATACTGAAAATTATATGCAGCAGCAAGCAGGTACGAAAAAGAGCTGAAATTAGCAGCTGTTTGGTGATACCTCGACGCAATGTTCTACGCTGTTCTTAATCAGATGACTCAGAATTTCTGAATAAACAAATCAAGGAGCTTCCCGAAACAATATCACTCAGAAGATAAAAGATTCCAATCACCTTATGAAGAAAAATAATAAGCAAATTATAAAACCAGCACAAGGATACTTGGGTCAACAACTTCAGCAAGGTTATCTGACTGCAGCAGAAGGAAATACTCCTTACCCTGGAAAACACATTGAAGTATGTTTTCTTTATTCACGTCCCAGTCAAATAGCTTCACATAATTGAGAAATATATTTATATGTATATCTGCTGCGCACACATGCCCATCAAAAGTCAAGAGAATCCATGCAATTACATGAAAGAATGTTCTAGATTCATTCTATGTGTTTAGATCAATAGCATTGAGTACTCTTCCTAATTAAATGATAATCCTCATTTAATATAACTCATTTCTCATGTAATAGGAATTTTCCTAGTTTATTGTTGGCTAAACTACTATATAAAGGATGTTCTAGATTCGTTCTATGTGTTTAGATCAATAGCATTGAATACTCTTCCTAACTCTATCATAGTTATGAATCTCAATTTTAGGTGATAATCCTCACTTAATATAACTCATTTTTTATGTAATAGGACTTTTCCTAGTTTAATGTAGGCTAAACAATTATAAAGGAGTCCTCTTTTAGGTTTGTTACCCAATTCAATAAGAAACCTCGTCTGGTATCAGTGCTTCTACAACCTTCTGAAGACTAAAGTAGCTTAAGCCGCCAGCTTAAACAAAATGTTTCCTTCTTTCATAAGTTTATTTTTATTGCATCTTTCCACTGAAGTCTGGTTGTAACACGATACTTTTCGGTGATTATTGTGGCGAAATCATCGCTGTTGACCACTATTCCAACCATTCTTCAGGGCAAATTTTCAAGCAAACATTCCTTGAAACTTTTTCTTCTCTTGTTTTCTTCTTGGTATCAGAATTAGAGGTATTAAGTCCTTCAGCTGAACATTGAATTTTTGTTGTGGTTCCGGCAACTTTTTTGGTTACCTTTTAGCTGTTCAGTTCAAGCTATGCCAATGGTGTGGTACATATTAGCATCTCTCTGCTTCTCCTTAATCGCAGAAAAAAATTCCTCTTCCTGTCTGCTATAGAGAGCACTTTCTCCCACTATACAATATCCAGTGATTTTTCCAGGAAATAATTCCAGCACCATTTTCCTTTACGCGGATTATTCATTATTCAGACACTATTCACATGACTACTTTACTCTAGCTTGGCTTACAGTTTTCTTGTTTTCAAAATTGGCAAACTCTTGATTCACCACTTTGAGTATGATAGGGTATATTATAAGAAAATAAATGCAATTAAATCTTAAACTATCAAGATTTATTCTATGTATTTAGGTATCTCACTGTGTAGGTAATTTTCCTTTTTTTTTTTTTTACTAACAACAACATACCCAATGTGTTCCCACAAGTGGGGTTTGGGGAGAGAAATTTCCTTTTCTACTAACCCTCTTTATTTCATATAGTATGAATTTTCCTTATTTCCGCGTACCATAATATCCTATATAAGGGTGTTCTTTTATGTTGATAACAATCTCAATTCAATCAGAAATCTTCTCTTCTCACAGTATGCACGTTATCTGTGTGCGTGTGTATAGGAAAAGCAGTATAAAATAGTAATACTTTCTAATGGACCTGCTAAAGTCTTAGTTTTGATAACAATAAAACTGAACACCATACACATCTCTACCTGAGAAATTAGTGGTTCAAGTTTTCCACTGCTGTTCAAAGAAAGGAAAACCTCCAGCAGGTTGGAAGGATATCTACCATGTCAAAAAAGACATTAGGTGAGAAAAAGAAATTAGCTGAAACCAATATAGTTCAAGATCTAAACAAGCTGAGCTTCATGGCAATCATTAAAAGGTTTAATGGTCATCAGAAAAGGAAATTAATTGCTTTAGTAAAAAGGAAAATAAGTGCCGATTAAATACTAGTGCAAAACCAGTGCACCCTAACGTTTATTTGAAATGCCCTAAGAAACTGAGGACATCATAATAGAGTCTTTTTTTCTTTCTTCTTTTTCTCAACTTCCCTTCTTTTTTTCCCAAATTCTTCTACCCTTAGAATTACGAAAAAATTACAAGAAAATACACTTGACATCACACCATAACAAAAAATAGCTCATGTTTTTAAGTTTTACCCTACCTAGCCCATATTTTAAATATTTTGAAAGCACTAGCAAATTCAAAATTTATAGAGTTAAATTTGTGTTCTCACAAATATTGCACACTGTCTTTTCTTCTCACTCATTCTACATATGCTTCAAGGGGCCATCTGCTATTATTGCTTCTCCCATGTGTCATCTAGTTGTAATGTAAGAAAATTGAAGAGTAGAAGTTCACCATTGAAGACTATTCAAAGCTTTACTTTTGAAAATTGAATTTTTTGAGTTTGTTAGTTGTTTTGGTTGGGTGTTGTTCTAATTGATTGGAAATATCATAAGGAGTTTAAACTATCAATTTGAAGTGATTTTGAGTAGATTTGAACAAGATTTGAGTTAAATTCTAGAAAAAACGCAAGGAATAAGACGCAGACAATTTTTCGTATAATTATGTATAATCTTGTATAATAGTGTATATGAGTGTATAAACATATCTTATACACTTTTATACACCTTTATACAAGCGTCTGTATACGAACTTCTTCCACGATTTTTAGTTACAATTCTTGTTCAAAACAATTCAAATCTCCATTAAATGACTTCAAATTTTATATACAACCTCCTCATACTATTTCTAACAATTTTAAATAACACTCACTCCAAATTTCTCACAAAATCAAATTCGGAATCTAAACCCACATATTTAAGCTTGTTAAAATCTAATTTTCACCATTTAAATGGATTTGGTTTGTTGAACTAATATTTGAGTTATAATTGCTAATTCGAAAATTAACTTAAAAGCTTGAGCATCTTTTTTAAAAATTAAATAGTAATTTTGGGAATTTATTATAGTTGGATGTAGAATCTTAGCCTATTATTTTCGGGTTAGTTAGTTGTAAATTGAAATATGTGCTATAAAATTGAAAAGTAGGAATTCCAAATTTTCCCTTGAATTACACCATAGAATTCCTAGTGTAAGAATGATATATTTGAATCATAATTTGAAATGCCAATATGTACAAGCAGATAGAGATAGCAAGGGGGAGAAAAAGAGACAGAGGGAAACATACAGTTTGTCGTGTGTTCTTGATTTATCAACGGTCCGTGACCCTGGCATATCTTCAATATTTTCTTGTTGATGTTGGCTCTACAATATAAGAGCTTTTTACTTCACAAAAAACAAAAGAATGGAAAAAAGAGAAGACAGAAAACACATCACATGTCAGAATATTTTAAACAACAAACCTGAATGAAAGTGTGGATATTTTTATTCGGGTGCTTCTCCAATACCTAATTTAAGCAATCGGGTGATTAGTTTCCAGGAAAATCTCATTAAAAAACTCAGAGTACAGGTGATATACGATAAGTCACCTTCAGGATGCCATCGTGTGTACTAGGAGTATTCATCATAAGCAATGGAATATTGCAACCATATTTCGAGTTGATGGACTGCAAACATATATAGAGCCAGTTATCCAACAATTATTCATTTCAAATTGGTGATAACCTCTAACAATGAATTGTATAAGAAAATGGGAAATACACTCCAGAAGGGCCAATAAATGACCTACCTCAATATGATTGACGACCAAATCCAGACAAGTAAATTCATGCCATACTTCAAGTGCAGATCTGCATATCAAAGCAACAGCAAAATAAATAAAGATAAAATCAAGACTAGGATAATTTATCAAAAGCAAACAAATTTAATTTGTAATTTGAATGCATTTACATGGGTCCTTAATTTATTCTTCCAGGACACAACCATTTTTGTGACTGAACTTTGAATTCACTACATAAAAAGGTAACTTTTTCTAATACAGTAAAAGCTTCAAATCAGTACAGGTCATGAGTGAGCTCTCTTAATAGTAAAAAAACCGTTCTGCGGATGAAGATAAACAGGTGAAGGTCTTCCACCCACCTTAACTTGTATCTTCTTCTTTTCTTCTAACTTAAAAGGCAAAAAGTCAAATACAATGACTCCAAAAGTCAACAAGGAATACATGACTTTTGGAGATGTTATAAAATGAAGATTAGAATAACAAGGTGTATATGGCGAACAATTTTTGTAAAGATCTAACAAAATTTTCAGATAATCCGCAGTCCATAATTCATATCCTTAGACAGAGTGCTATGGCATTAGCATATAAAATTTCTAGAACTGGAACATTAGACTACTCTATGGAACAAGATTGAGAATTAAAAAAAAGCCTTAAATGTTATTAGCAGGAGTTAATTGCAGATAAAAATCTTAAAACTGTAGAAGGGATTCTTCACTCTAATTACTAGTACAATGAAAGCACTTTCCTATAGAGTGTAATCACTTAGGAATAATAAAAGGAGGAAAAGAGAACTTCTGAACATCAAACACAGCAAGAGAGGGAAATCCCCCAGGCGTTTATTGAGAAATGAGACCAAAATTAAAGTTAACTGTCATTTTTACACAAGTGGAACATTTTATATGCACAAAAGTAATCACATCCAAATGGAAAGGAAGTTTTTGCTATCTGCGTGGTACAAAATTTTTACTTTCTCCTGTAGAAATAACTCTGGAGGAGATGTAAAATAAACAGGCTAAGTTCTTACTTCCTTTTCTCACCAGGAAAACATAAATTGCAGAATTTATGGAAGTTTAACGGGCATGAAGCACCTCCAGAGTGGAAAGGAAATTAGTATCTGTAAACATAATAAACAGAAGCTCTAGGTGGTGCAAGTGTGCCTAAAACCCTCATACCATAGAATTAAAGATGACACTTAAACCAAAGAAGAGAAATAGAAGACTTTCGATTTGGACAGAACATGTATATTACAAAATTTCAGCTTTAAGTAAACAAAAATAATGTTAGAGCCACTAATCTTTTGGAATGTACTAATCAATCAGTATATCTCAACTCTCAACTCTCAACTGATTGCTTACTTTGGTCCACTGAAACCCATATCTGATCCCAGATTATTATTGAACTTTAACACAACAAGTTTGTCCAGTAGCTGCTTAATCTCTGTAAGATCTGCAGAAATAGGACACCAAGTGATTGATATATCATTCAGATACATAAATAAAACGTGATTGAGTTGACTTAATGCCTACATCCCTTAAAACCATAAGTACTTGTAAGAAGAAAAACTAATCAATGATTTTATTTTATTTTTTTGATAAGGAAGAATCAATAAGATTATAAGATCACATATTTACCCTCAGAAGCAGGTTCTAATCTTTCATAAGGCAGAACATAAATTTTATCCTTGCTAGCCATCTTGATCTTGTCAAGTTGTTCAGCTTCCTCTCTGCATCCAGATTGCATTCAGGAAAAAAAATCAATAAAACAGAGAAACACTCAAACATACAAAATTACAACTATCTAATTATATCTAAATACCAAATCTGTTTCAAATACTTCAACTGTACACTTGTAGCAGTTCCTTTACCCAGTGAACAGGAAGATATCATCGTTAGACAAAATTGAATCATCAAAACATAAACTTTAAGATCCATAAGTGGTTTTCATTATAAGCTGATAACGAACTAATCATCTCTTGTTGCATTCCAGGTTGGCTGGACAACTATGTACGGGTCCGTTGCATTCTCATCAACAACAACAACAATAACCCAGTAAAATCCCACTGGTGCGTGGTCTGGGGAGGGTGGGTGTACGCGACCTTAACCCTACCCTGATGGAGTAGAGAGGTTGTTTCTCATAGACCCTCGGCTCAAGATAACCAAAAAGAGGAAAAGAAACAATATATCAGTACCATCAACAGAAACCATAGAAATAATAACAACATCGTAAGAACCAGAAAATAGATGAAACGCAATAACAATAATCAGTAAAGAAGGCCCGATGCAATGAAAAATGGAAGAATAGTGTGAACACAACATTAATTGCTGGCAGTCGAAGACAAACCCTATCAGACTAGTCTCACACTCGGTACGAAGTAGAAAACTGCTCAATTACCTCCTAACATGCAACCCTAATGCTCGACCTCCACACCTTCCTATCAAGGGTCATGTCCTCGGCAATCTGAAGTCACGCCATGCCTGCCTGATCACCTCTTCCCGATACTTCTTAGGCTGCCCTCTATCTCTTTTTATACCCGCCAAAAGCTCACACCTTCTAACCAGGCTTCTCCTGCGCACATGTCTGAACCCCATACAACATGGCTGGTCTAACCACCACTCTATAAAACTTATCTTTGAGTATCGATGGCACTTTCTTGTCACACGGGACTCTATATGCTGACCTCCATTTCATCCATCCCATCCTAATACGATGTGTGACGTCCTCGTCGATATCCCCGTTCTTTTGGATAACTAACCCAAGATACTTAAAACTGCCTCTTTTGGGGATGACCTGTGATCCAAGCTTCACGTTCATGCCCGCTTCCCTCGACTCGGCGTTGAACTTGCACTCTGTGTATTCTGTCTCAGTCCTGCTCAACTTGAAACCCTTACACTCAAGGGCCTGTCTCCAAACCTCCAACCTCACTTTAACACCGCCTCACGTCTCATCAACAAAAACTATGTCATCAGCGAACAACATACACCATGGCACCTCCCCTTGGATATGTCGTGTCAATGCGACCATCATCAGGGGTCCCTTGCATTCTCATTGTTTAATATTACCAATGACGGTGGAGGTAGCAAAACGAGTTGGAGATAGGAGAGGATCTTCTCTTTTAGAGAAGAGAATGAATGAAAGGGGTTGTTCCATAATAGTGAGAACGATGTAGAAAGCATCAAAATATCTTTTTATTTCACTTATATTGTGCAAAGAAAAAAACTATGTGTTTCTTTTATTGGATAGCTGGTCAAACTTGGTTGAATACAATGTATGACTCGACCAGAGTCACGCGCACACTTGTACATATATCTTGATGCTGACTTGGTGCTTATTACTGAAACTATTTGGCTTATCAAAGCAAAAATACTCCTAAAGCATGCCTATACCAGAAATCCACATGCAATAGCAAACATAGTTCGAAGCTAAGGTTCGCTAAGTTTATTTAATCATGCATGAGACATCCACACATGTTAAACTCTTAAGCCTGCTTATCAAAAATGTAACATCTCAACCCCAGCAAAAGCAAGAAAATGTTTCAAATAAGATACATGCGGAGAAAACATAAGACCTCTAATATCATGTGTGCAAAGAATCAGATCACATAGTCATTCTCTTTATCCAAAATTTCAGCCTATCTAAGTTTTATGAGCAGTTGGAATAAATCACAGAAGATGTTTCAGTCAATTTTGGAGTGTAAATTTCCCTACCATGGCTTTTCATGTTACTTTATGTGGTTCTTAGTTAGTTCTAATCATTTTAACTGAAGCTTATGCTGCTGCTTTAGATAGTCATACCTTTTTTCTGAGAAGGTACTTTAGACAGTTATACCTTCAGGTGTTATTCCTAGAAATTCTGGAACAACTTCTTATTTTCTTCTAGTCTCACTATAATTCTAGCATTTCCCTTTCTCCTAGTTTTCAATACCACAACGTATTATTCATTATCCAACCGTCAATAAGGTGATCAAATAGATAGGGTTAACCTCTCATTTCCTGCAGAACAGCTAGTCCCCTAGATACACAATCCTCAACGAGTATAAAAAACAAAACCTTTATAGTGCCACGAAAACTAGGTAGAGTGAAAACGATATCCCAGTTAAGTCAATGAGATAGGCACTAATAGACACACACATGTATGAGTTCACTTTTGAGGAAATTTCAAATACTACTAAGAAGTGAAAGTACCTAATCTCAGGCTTAGCAATCGCAGAAGCTCCCAAAGCAGCATTGAACCTTCTCTGCTCATAGAGGAAAGTCTTCGTAATCAAATTACAAAACAAGTACACAAATTGCACTGAATCATTTGCGGGCACAGGATAGGTAATTTTCTTGTAAATATCCCAAGGCATACTCGAATCAACAAGACCCACAATCGGAATATGCAACTTAGAAGCTTCCTGAATCACAGAAGACTTCCTCTCCGTATCGAAAATCACCACACAATCAGGGGGCTGCACAGCCGCAAGGTTCAACTTCTTATTCCGACCTCGAAACTTTCTCGGACTCGAACTGTTTGTTAAAAAGCCTCCAAGACGCCAGGAGGTATCATTCCTACATCCAATAGTTTTGGTCATCTGATCGATGATTTCGTCGAAAAGGGTGTTAGTGTTGACGAAAATGAAGCGGGCTCTGTTGCGAACGAGCTCGCCAATGAAGGAACAGGCGTTCCGGAGGCAGATGAGTGTTTTGTCGGAATCTATGATTGTCATTGCGTTTCGGCTGCCGCATGAGTAGATTTTGAAGTGGTGTGCTGCCACGCGCCGACCCAAATGGGCGTTGGTACTGAGGAGCTTTTGGATTACTACTGAATGGATTGTCATTTTGGGGAAATATTTGGAAATGGTTGATGAAAAAGGTTGTAAAATTAGTAATGAAAAATAGTTCTTCTTTCTTGTAGATGCATTAGGTTGAGTAACAAGGATTTAGATCTATGAGTTTATGTTTTCCAATGGCAAATTGCAGGTTGAGGGATATTCAGGGTTTAAGGGTTTGAGCACAAGACTCGGTGAGGCCAGAGTGCAGCAACTAGCGTCTCCGGCCGCTAAAGTTGTCCAATTGTATTGGACAAGGGTGTCCAATAAACCGGCTCGATTCGGTCCTCCTGTTAAGGGACCGGTTTTGGGCTGAGGAATTTTCTTTTTTTTTTTTTTTTGTCGTAATTCTTTTTACATGCAAATTTTAAATAATTTAATTTAGGTATATTGTCAATTAAAACTTAAAATATTACATATCAATTTAAAAAAATATAATTTGACAATACTCCAAAAAATTAGTGCAAATTCAAAGTCCAATTTTACTGATCATTTAAACTTAATTTAAGTCTTCAACTTCAAATATAGTAATTTCATCTCACGAATTGAGCCATTTAAAATCAATATTTTAAAAAGCGATGCGTTTTACCTCTGACGAGACAAGGCGTCCTGAAACATGGGACAAAAGTTCTATGGATCTTTAAATTTTATTAATTTCAAAATTTTTAAGATAGTATAAAATAAAAATAAAAATAATTATAAAAATTACATTAAAATCACAAAATTATAACAAATAATATATTTAAGGTATTAATAAATATTAATTCAACTATCAATAATACGAAGAGTATGACATATATCATAATATGCAAATAGTTGAAATGTTACAACTCAAACATCAAAAGTAATATATTCGATACGAAATCTTATATGTATCTCTTAAGGGGTAATGAATTTTGAAAGAATTTCGATATTATAATTTGAATTTATTCTTAAAATACTCCTTTTATTTGATATACTTTATATTTGAAAGAGAATTTATATAAAACATAATTCACAATTTAAATATGATTCTCAAGCATAATTCATTTTTAAGTTTCAACAAGTTGATAAAGTGACACATAATTCACCATACAATATCATGATAACAAATTATTTTACATAGGTACTAGCTAATACTGAGCTATTAAATTAATAAGTATTCTATCTCGTAAACGTGAAAAGAAAAATAATTAAAAAAATTATGGACTATTATATGGTAAAGACATAAAAAAGTTAATAAATAAATACTTTTTAAATAAAAGATTTATTTAAAATTAACTATCATAGCAGTCTTAGGGGATAACGTGCAATTATATTTATTTTAATTATGACAATACTCTCAACTTAATAATATATACTTAGGGAAAAAATAATTTTGAGTAGTCAATGATTTATTAAAAAAATTTGAAGATTTACATAAAGTTTTATTAGGAGAGCCCAGTTCGCTAGGTGTTGGGCGTGTCCGGGGCGTACGCCTCGATGGCCGAGACGTAAGCCTCACAGAATTATGCCCCACACATAAGCCCATGGGCATTTTACAAACGTTCCGCCCCCTGGGCGAGTCCTAATTCTGGCTTTTAAGACAGAGTTTGAAATTATTCTTTTGTTCCCTCAATATGCATTGACCGAATTTACGAAGTAAACAAGTACATGCAAAGTTCATCGAGGTAGTCAACTTCTTTCTCTCCAAGTTCCATTCTTCCTTCAACTAAATGCACTTTCTAATGCTAGTAGTTGATATTTGAATCATTAAGAATTTAAGATATATCACGATTGATGGACAAAAAGCTACACACTTGCATTTTTCTTCCACTATTTTAGAATAGTAAAATCATCCTGATTATCGTAAGTAAAAATTAAGTTTGTTAAGTTCAAACTAAAATATGTAGTTGTGACTAATATCTTATTGAAAATATCAAAAGTACCGAAAACATTTGAAAGATAGAGTAGCGATAATAGTCTAAGAAATCTTTAAGTACGTGTGATAATGATGATAATGAGTTGTTGGGTGGTAACATGCATGTTTGGATGTACATATTGTCTGCTCTTGGCCTAGGCCCTCACTGGTTTAAAACGTATCACTAGGGTCTAAGTTTTGTTAACTTATATAAGTAGCATCTCTTTTGTGTTATACATCTTTAACAACAGAGGCGACGGATCCAGGATTTCATGAGGATGGATGCATCATTATCCGACCCATCATTTGATTTGGTTCTCTGAAACTTACCTTGAAAAACTATTAATAATAGCATCATTATTTATAGTTACAAGTATTAAACTCAATATTTAATTCAAGGATTTATCAAAGGGTGAACCAAAAACACAAGAATGCACGGAGAAAAAGAAAAGAAAAGAAAAGAAAGATATGGCATGGATTTGAACATAATAGAAAAGAACGAAAAAGAGAAATAGAAATAGGAAAATGGCTGAGAGATGGAAGATAGGGAAGTGGATTCGAACGCTAGACCTAGTGTCAATGGTGCACAAAGCTACCATTGCACCAAATGCTCTTTTGACCATGAGTTTCCACGTGAAAAATTAAGTACTTTATCCAAAAAATATCCCCGTGATATACAGCCTAAGGAGGGGAGCATGGGTGCACGTGCCCCATGCCCCTCCACGTGGATCCGCCTCTGTTGGACTGCTAATGATATTGTCCGCTCTTGGGGTTTAAAACGCATAATTAGGATTTAAGGTTTGTTAACTTATATAGTCAGTATCCCTTTTGTGTTTTGCCGATGTGAGATTCTGTATAAAACCTGAGGTATTACGTTGGAGTGGTAGGAATAATGTTAATTGAGCAGTGTGGATGCTTTCATGGTTAAAACAGTTGCTTTATACATTGTGAGATCACCTTTAAAAATAATTACAGGTAAATGTCCAAAATATATTGACGCAATGACCTGAAAAATAAGATAGCCAATCTGCTGCAACATACTCCCTCCGTTTCAATTTATGTGAACCCATTTGACTGGGCACAAAGTTTAAGAAAAGAGAGAAGACTTTTAAACTTATGGTGTAGAATGTGGCACATATATTTTGTATGGCTATAAATCATTGCATAAAGGTAAATTATTTCCAAATAAGGAAAGTGGTCATTCTCTTTGGCACGGACCAAAAAGGAAATAGGTTCACATAAATTGAAACGGAGGGAGTATTAATTAACACTTCGTTTGGTTGGAATATGATTTATACAGGTATAAGTTATGCCGATATAAGTTATATAGGAATAGGTTATGTTGGGATTGTTGTTTATTCATTGTTTGGAATGTTGTTTAAGAATTACAATTGCATAATTTCTAAGAAGAAGATGTAAGTTATACCGGTACTAGTTAACCCACCTTCTATAAGGTATAAGTTATCCCGCTGTTAAAATTAACACCAGTATAACTTATATCTGGTTTGCTAACCAAACACTACAAACTAGTGCCTGGCTGCTGCAAGTACCTACTCATTGGCCCCAAGCAGGGTCATTAGGAACTCCCTGTAGTAACCTGATGTGTCATCAGCTACTGCATATTCAATAGTAGTATTCTTCTTTCTGAAATATTCTTCCTTAACTTTGATCATATCAATTTCAGCTCTAGTTATAATCGCTCTAGTTAGAGAATCCTCATCAGTTCCTAGCCCATCCGTGGATTTTTTTACGACCTGAAATGCCCAGATACGAAGGAGAAAAATGAGAGAAAGATTATTTAGTCGCTGTCATTAGGTGATGAACAATACCAGATATATCCAGTGGATATAAAGAGATTATGAAACAGTCAAATCAAGATAAATTTGTTTGGGCAGGAGGGAGGAGCATCTCTGCTAAAAACGGGTAATAATGATTAACAAAAAGAAAGGCAGTCGAACAAGGCAATCTTTTTATGACTATTTTTGTTACCTCAGCGAAATGCTTCTCTGGTGAGTCTATGCACCAAAGAACCACTTTCAAGATAGATTCCAAAGGACCTTCGCCAGAATTCGATATATCCTGTGATGGTAAGTCGGTGTCCAAGAAGATAGGATTAATTAACGAGCAAGAAGTAGTGAAACAAAGTTAATCTGGTGGCTTAAAGATGACTGACTTGATATATGGAGAATCCGTAGTTTTGCTCATAGCACCGAAAAGTTGCCTTAAGCTGATGAATGTTCCTGGTGCTGAGTATCAGGATGAGTTCATCACTATCTAATTGTTTCGTTCTAGTGGCTTCACGAAGCTTCGAAGCCTCTAGATTAGCAGTATTATGGTCGATCCGTTCCTTGTCATATCTGTAGGAACTGACCAGACTGACTAGAACCTGCCCAACAATCGATGCAATGCAACACTTCAAACTGGTGCTTGTTAAACTTCATTTAAGAATATTTAACAGTACAAGCTGACGATGAAGAAATGGACTAAACCAGATAAATTCAAAGTGATTGAGGCTAGCTGTACTTTGGTGAGGAAAATATCTTAAACAACAGGTGCATTTCTTATGAGGGAAATCATTTTCCTGAAAATGTTTTCTGGTATTTGATTGGAAAATGGAAAATGTTTTCAATCTGATGTTGAAGATTTATAATAATATTAGTAATCTGGATATTACTTTGATGAAAATTTCGAGAATTAAAGGTTGTTAGTCTTGTAGTGTTGGTCAAGTCAGTGATATGAAATTAGGAGTTGAGATCATTGTAAAGGTTTTGGCAGAAAATATTTTGTGTCAACCAAACACCAGAAACTGATTTATTTGCAGAAGAATATTTTCCCTCGTACAAAACACGCGTAACATTTCATAATCAACAGATAAACAATGAATGATGGGCGCTGGATAATGGAATACTAAACAGAGAAGATGTTTTGAGGTTGTTAGTAGCAATTTCAGCGCTAATGAGATTTTGAGCTTATAAATGAGATAGTACTGTATCAAGCAACAAACAGAGATAAAAAATATATATATTCCTAGAACAGTACATTTATTCATCTTTGTTTGAAAGTATGTGACTGGAAATAATGAAATAAATTAACCTTTTGGACAGGAAGAGAGACATGTGCTATGATATCTTCTTCAAGTGAACAGCCAAAGAGAGCACAATATGCTTGTCTCACAGCAACTAGATGATCAGGAGTTGATGCACAGGCTATCTCTACTATCACTTGTAGACGGGTTATTTCGTCACGTATCCATGAATTTAAGACCTCATTTGCAAGCCTCGCATCTCTTTCAGGAGGATCATATGCCCATAGGATCACTGCTTTCTATCATGCATCAAACATGAAAACTGGAGAACTTTAGAACTTTGAGATTAAGTAGTAGTAACTATAACTTATATCGTTCAAATTCAGACACCAAAGTTGTTCATCTGCAGTAAAGAACAGTTAACAAGCTTATCCATAGGTAATCCTATTAACAAATCTTTCTTCATTTCTGTTTTTCATTTTTAAAGTATCTGATGAAAATTGAGAGAACTTTTACATCCCTAAATTGGAACCTATAGTTTTTGAAGGTTCTTCTATGGATATAACAGTTTAGTTCTTTGAATATTTGTAGAATCAGAACTCAAAACTGCAAACTTGTTGTAGCAAGTTATTTATATGCTTCGATTAAGAAGTGATTCTAGCTTTACAACAACAACAACACTAAAATCTCACAAGTGGGGTCTGGGGAGTATAGAGTGTACGCAGATCTTACTCCTGCCCCCAGAGGAGTAGAGAGGCCGTTTCCGAGAGACCCTCAGCTCAAGAGAAAAATAGACAATAGAATCCGTTACAACAACAAAACCAAAAATAACATTAGCATCGTAAGAAACAAAAAATAGATGGAAAAGCAATAACAACAATTAGTAATAATGCCACGTTGCTATGAAAAAACGTGGAAGATAGTATGGACACAACATAAACCACTAGCAGTCCAAGATAAAACCCTAACACACTAGCCCCACCCCCCTAAAAAGAAGAAAAACGCTCCCTCCTAAGCTTCGACCCAGTGCTCGATCTCCACACCTTCCTATCAAGAGCTATATACTCTCTAATTTGTCAAGTGACAAATTTGCCTTCAGATTCTAATCCCCTAGTTCAGGTTATCCATGAGAAGTAAAGAGACCAAATTTGCAGATGTACCTTAAGGAATTACTAGGCTCATAAGCTGATCCTTTTAAATTGGGATTTATTTAGTATAAATGGAACAGATGTGTTGAGGGAAAAAAGAATAATACCCCGAAATCACCAGATAATTCAGAATGAAGATCATCAACGAGGGATTTTTCATAAAGCTGCTGATATGCTTCTTTGATCTTCTTCCTCTGGCTTGCATTTCTATGTCCCAACACACTTATTATAGCCTTCTCATCAGTTCCCAGTCCTAAATAATAGTAATAAACAGAGAAAAAAAAAAGAATTTAATTTCTACTACTAACATTTCTTTACACTATTATGTCAACTAATAAACCATTTCAAGCGGGGAAAAGGGCTAAGATTATATCCCTACTATTGAAATTAGTCACGTTAATACATCATTCTACTTTACGGCTAAAATTAATCCTACCGTTATTAAAGTAGATAAATTTATACCTAAATCTAACGAATTTTCTACGTGATAACCGGGACCCCCAAAATAATGTGCCAATTAGGCTTTTTTTACTCGCCCACCCTTATAATAACCCACCCTAGTCATCATCCTCATCATTTCTCTGTAAATAAATTTCTGCATAACCCACCAAAAACTTTCGCGGTAAATTTCTTGTTCTCCAAATTTTTTTCTTTTTTCAATTTCCCATATATCTGTATATTGTTTCTATTTGTATCTCGTGCCGGATAATGCCAGATAATTCCATTATTCAAAAATCTCCGGCGGTCAATTTTCTCATCAGAAACTTCACGACGGGAAGAAGAGAGTGGTGGAGAAGTGTGGTGGTTGTCATGGCAGAAGCCGCCAACAACTGTATCTCCATGTGCGATTGATAAAAATAATATTCTTCTATTTAAAATCAAAGGGAATCACCTAAAAATTAGATTCATAGGATTAATTTTTAAAAAACTACACTGTTAAAACAAGATATATTTACTCTTCAACAAGTGAACTTTCCCACATATGATTCTATATAATCTATATGTCATAAATTGTGAAAGAATGTGGTGGACCGGTGAAGCGGTGGTTGTTTATTCGTATTTCTGATCTTCAACTCTTCACAAGAAGAGGGTAAACGGGAAGGAAATGGTCCAAGAAATGGGCATGGGTCAAAAAAAATAGGCATGAGTCAAAAAAATGAGTATGTGTCTCTTCAATTTGGGTTGGTATTTGCTTAATTGACACATTAAATGAAGGGTCCTACTGCCACGTAGGAAATCTGTTAGAGTTAGGGACAATTTTGCATACATTGTTAACGGCGGGGACAATTTTGCATACTTTGTTAACTGTAGGGATAATTTTAGACAAAAAGTAGAAACGGATATAAACGAAACTAATTTTTTATAGTAGTAACAGTATAATTTGGGCCCTTTTCCCTTTCAAGTAAATACAACCTGCAAACTTTTACAACAAATCTACCCACATATTAAGTTATACCGATAGTATAAGAAAATGAAAAGGAGGCTTAGAGCAACGGTAAAGTTATAAGTTACGGGTCGAGATGTGAAATCAGACACTAATGCTTTGACGTGCGGTCCTTCGTTGGACCCTACTTGAATGTGAGATGCTTCAGGCACAAGACTACATTTTTTTTAGAGTAAAAAAATATTTTCCATTATGCAAAAAGGACAGCAACAGAAGACATGAAATTCATCAATATGACTCCTCATCATTCCCATAGAAAAGGAAAAAAACAGATGAAACGAAAAGGGTGTACCGAAAAAAGTTCCTTTGAAGGATTTCCTAAGTGTTTGAGCGTCTCGAGTTGGGGAGGGAACAACATCTGGTATTAGGAGACTACCCATTTCTTCTTTAGATGAAATCACAAATGAACAAGTTATAAGAGAGAATCGAAGAAGGGATGTGAATAAATAAGACTTACGGTTTTGCTGGTTTAATTTCAGCTTCAGTTTCAATTTCTGTTGTTTGACGGTTTGACCAATTTCCCTCCACCTATTAAACAAGTTAAGAGTAGTTATAAGCATTAAGAGCTGAAAAACAAGTGTTAAAGCTGACTTAAAAAATAAGTAATTATGTATTTGGACAAAAGTGCTGAAATTAATAACATGCAGCAATATACGAATGATTTTGTTTTAAAAAGAAGTATTTTAGGGATAGAATAGTAAATATTTTAGTCAAACATAAAACGTTTATAAGCTGATATTATGCCTTTTGACTTATTTTTGGCTTATAAGCACTAACTTATAACAACTTTTAATTTTACCAAACGCTTACATAATCTAAAGAGTGCTTACTCCCTCCGCTTCAAAATAAGTGTCCAATTTGCTTTTAACACGCCCATTAAGAAAATACTAAATTTTATTCAAAAATACCTACTATGACTAAACTACCCCTAATTAAACATTTAATGTGAGGAATAAAATTTTTTTTTAGGGATATGTACATAGGGGATATTTTGCAAAAACAAATTAAATTCTTTCAAGATTACATAACTGGACACTTATTTTGAACAAAAATAAAAAAGCAAATTGGAGTTATTTTGCAAAAACAAATTAAATTCTTTCAAGATTACATAACTGGACACTTATTTTGAACAAAAATAAAAAAGCAAATTGGACACTTATTATGAACCGAAAAGAGTATAAACCAATTTGACCAACTCATAAGCTTAGCCAAACAATCTCTAAGTTCTCTTACATAGTACAGGTAACCGGGACTTTACACTCCACTGTTTGCTCTTTATTTTTCCTTTGGACATTAATGCCCTTATATACTACATTTAAGAACTATCACGAAACGCTTTTACCTTGAAAATTACTCCATTTTACAGTATTTAGTGATGTTAGTTAAACCATCAGCAATTAAAATAAGTACCGAGCATATTTAAAATCTATGATCGATTCAAATTTTTTACATATTTCTGCTTAAGTACTTATTTTACTTTGTTTTGTTTGGGTTGATACATATGGTGAATTTACGAAAAGTTAGTTCATAATATAGAAATACTCTAATATACCAGAATTTATCGTACATGTATATTTGGGATAAATATAATCTGTTTTATTTTGCCACTCTTCACAATATTTCAGGTGTTATTAAAATTTATTTATGTGTCTATAATAAATTTCCTACCAAATCACAAAAATCAGAATGAATATTTCCCTTCATTTCCCAAATTCATGTGATGTTTTCTCTAAAAATACATCTGTTGATTGGTAAATCCTGAAATTTGTTTTCTTTAATTTACTTCTTTATAATAGTCCGGGGCAGAGGCGGATTCAGGATTTGAGGTTTATGGGTTCCTACCGTAATTTTAGATTAATATGCAATAATTAATGGGTTCACAATTAAATATTTACATACATTTAGTGAATTTCTTAATATAAATACAAAGTCAACACAAAAGTTAATGGATTCCTAGGAACCCGTATTCGTAAGCTCTAGGATATGTGTGATACTTGCATGCAAGTGCAAACTAAAAATATTCACCCAACTAGCTCGAAGTTCAAATTCTTCTATTCCATTTAACCCAGTTCACTTTCTGCACACTATATTTTAATAAATATTGATATATTAATGTAGAAACAAGTCGGTCATAATGTATTTTAGTATTTCCAAACCTGGCATAACTGATAATCGGAGATGGGCTATTTTTGTAGATAAAAAAGGCAAATCCTTACTTTGAGTTCGAGTTCGAGCAAGTCCTCGCTCAAATATAAAGCTTAATGGCTACTTTTACTTCGAGTTCGAGCAAGTCCGCACTCGACTACAAATCCCAAGGGTTGCCTTATCTCGAGTTCGAGCAAGTCTTCACTCGACTATAAATCTTAAGGGCTACTTTACTTCGAGTTCGAGCAAGTCATCACTCGACTACAAAGCCCAAGGGCTACCTTATCTCGAGCTCGAGAAAATCCTCACTTGACTATAAAGCCTAAGGGCTACTTTTACTTCGAGTTCGAGTAGGTCCTCACTCGACTACAAAGCCTAAGGGCTACCTTATCTCGAGTTCGAGCACGTATTCACTTGATTATAAAGTCTAAGGGCTACTTTTACTTCAAGTTCGAGCAAGTCCTCACCCGACTACAAAGTGCAAGGGCTACCTTATCTCGAGTTCTAGCAAATCCTCTCACGACTACAAAGCTAAGGGCTACTTTTACTTTGACTGCGAGCAAGTCCTCACTCGACTACAAAGCCCAGGGGCTACCTTAACCCGAATTCGAGCAAATTCTTACTCGAGGACTCTATAGAACCCAAGGGCCACCTTATTTCAAGTTAGAGCAAGTCCTCACTCGATTATAAAGCCTACGACTACTTTTACTTCGAGTTCGAGAAGTCCTCACTAGATCATAAAGCCTAAGGGTTACCACCGCTTCAAGTTTGAGCAAGTCCTCACTCGACTAAAAAGCCTAAGGGCTAGCTTAACCCAAGTTTGTGCAAATTCTCACTCGGGGGCTACCTATCAAAACCAAGGGCTACCTTATCTAGAGTTCGAGGAAGTCCTCACTCGGGCATAAAACCTAAGGGCTACCTTCACTTCCAGTTCGAGCAAATCCTCACTTGACTGTTAAGCCTAAGAGCTACTCAAACTTAAGTTCAAATGGTCATTCGGGGTCCATCTCAGAAACAGTCGAGGGCGATACTTATTATCGGTCCTTACCATCTTAACTTATTATCGGTCCTTACCATCTCAAACTTTGGACCTTCCAAAACAACATCACAATTTTATGCTAAGGCGCTTTAACCCATACAAAAAGATAATAGATTCATAAGCCATGGAAGGATAACAGTTTTATATATTCATCAAAACCTTTTTACATGGGCAACACGACCCGATGGAAGTTCTTTACAAAAGGCCAAAACGGCCTCGGCAGAAATATAAAAACTAACTAAAAGCCTAAGTGGCATAGTCATCTCCAGCAGTGGCGTCTCCGCCCTTAGGGTCTTCTACACTCTCAAGATTTCAGATTCGTCGTCATCAACGGGATAAGGTAATTTCTCAGCCTCAGCTTCAAGCTTTTTAGTGCCCTCGATCTCGGTTGAAAGATCAAAGTCCCGAGCATGGATTTCTTCAAGGGTCTCCCATCGAGATTGACACTGGTGTGCTTACCAATCCTGTCTGCTTGAATCTGAGCGGCCTCGGCAACCTCATTTTCTCGAACCTGAGCAGCTTCGGTGTTAGCTCGGTAGATAACAACCACTACATCAGCATTGGCCTTGGTCGCTTCAACCTCTGATTTGGCCACATCGAGCTCTGTGACCAGCTTCTCCCGATCAAAAATTGTAGAACCCAACTGAGACTAGAGCTCCTCAACTTCTTTGCTTGCGCCAAGGTTTTACATTTATATTACGGAACTGAACTTCAATCGAGGCTAGTTGGGCCCGGGCAGTCTCCTTTTCGAAGGCTAAGCGACCCTTTTTCTTTTTATATACTTCGGCCTCAGTTTTTACAAAAAGGTGATTAATAACAAATTATTTTTTTTTTATTAAAGAAGATATGGTGTCACGCCACTTCAAAAGGAGCAATTTTGAATGCTTAGACTGTTACAACAAAATTAAGTTACACTTTGAGCGAGTTCAATCAATTAACTCATTTGAATATATTCATGTTCTTTTTCTTTGCAAAATAATTACTACTACTTAGACATACTTATTGGTGTATAATATAACAGCAAATTAAATTTAAACTGTCGTTTGGTGTAATCCAATTAACATTAAACATGATTTAAGTAAACACAACAACATTCACTTAAGTGAGGCAAGAAAAGCACGTTACGAAAGCTTTTATTAGACGATAAATAATAAAAGAACTCTCATAAATTAACTAACTAAAATTATTAATGTGTCTAACCTTTTTTCCCTTTATGTTTTGTCAATACATAAACCATTCCCTATTCATTTTAAGATACTCTCATTGACCTAAATTAATATCGTGTTTTGGGACATTTTGTCCCTCCCACTAATGTTCTAAGGTGTGTATAATTTTCTGAAATTTAATTGGAGAGTCAAAACAACCTATATTTGTTTAAAATCAAACAATGATAATATAATTTTTGGTTAAAATAAAATTTGCATATTTAAAAACTATACAAAAATCTATCTATATAGAATAACAAAGACAAAATAATGTGGGAGTGCCAAGTGGAATTACCTAATGCTAACACCTGTTAAAAAATTGGACAACTCTCCAATATAGTTGGAGCTTCAAAGTCCCACACGTTCACAAATTTTGAAATCTCCTAATGCCTTCAAGCTCCCACACGCAGAAGTAATTCAAACCTTCCTCAATTTATGAGATCCATTACTCCTACACTCACAAGTAATTCAATACCCATATTTTGACTTTTACTCCCACGTTTTGCCTTACTGGTGTTGCTCCAAAAACCTCTCCATTATCCCACTATTGATTTACCTTCTAAACGTGAGCTTCCAATTCAAAAAACTATATTTTATCTGAACATTTGTATATATCAAATTTATGTGCTTTACACTTTTAAAACCTTTTCAACTTCATATTTTATCTGCTAAATATTTTGTTCTCATTTCAAGAAAGTTACTATTGTCATACCATATTTTAATAGAATTCAAATGAGCAAACAATTAAGAGTAATATTATCATGCTAATATATTGTTTTAACAATCTGCGCATCGCACGAATACATATACAGTACTAAAAAGATAATAACCAAATAAGGAAAACTATTTTCTAAATAAACTAAATTATGCATACTACAAAAATATATTACTACTATTTAGAAGCGGGAGTAAGCAGGACTTGGTCGTCCTGCTTCCCTGTGTAAAAGTGTAATTTTATCCTTTAGGCTATATAATTAACTGACAGGTATGCAAAAATGGAATTTTTTTATATTAACTGACAAAAAATATTATTCCACAATATGACGCGTGCCCCTTGAGTTAAAAGCTGGACACTTAAATTACTTTTCTGCCCTTCTTGTACACATCGCTTGTCTCTTCTTCCTAGGTCAATTTCTCTTTACACTTGCAGCTTTCATCTTCCAAGACCTATCCCAAAGCATTCGTCTCATACAAATTTGATAGTAAAGTTCATTAAATTTACAAGATTCAATTCTCCTTCCGATGGGTTTTCTATTTAATGTTAGATATTATACTGTTGCCGGTAAAATGTTTTATCTTTCTATCCAGAAATTTTGAAATTAAATATTGAAAAGTGTTTAACCTTATTAATTGACAAGTGTATTGTTTTCGGTAATGTTTGCCTTTTGTAATTCCTGCCTTTCGGTGTTCAGTTCTCTGTTGGGTTCTTTGATTTCGCTACTTTTTCCATTTTCGCTTGTGAAATTGTTGGGTTCTATTTGTTTTATTGTGGTGCAGAGGAAACCATTGGCATCATGACGAGTATGGACATGCCACAAGCACGGTGACTTGGCTAGACACACAAAGCTGTTTCTCCCCATTACGGGCACCTATGTGAAAAATAAATATTGTCTACTGGTATGTACTATCCGTAAAACAACTGAAAATTGATCAAATAAAAAGTTGTCGACGTTGGTAAAATGGTGCTATTGATATGTAAAAAGTTATCCACTTTGAGTATCTTCTTAGATTTAAGATGTTATGTTTATTTTTTTGGGCATTGTAGAAATTAGCAAGAACTACGTTAAAACATACTTAATAAGTATACTTTCACTTTTCTTGTTTTTGTTGGTAATTTATAGTTTTATACTCTTTCTTCTGTACATAGGATGGCTAAAGAAGTAATGTCAGTTATTTTTTGCTGCATCTTATACCTTGGCTTACTGTGATATTGTGTTTTAATTAGTCCATTAATAGGAATGTCGATATCGCCATACTACATAGAAAGATGAGAAATACATTTATCAACCTAAAACTAAGTACATATATTAATCATTTACTGACTGAAGAACAATCTAGCGTAAAAAGTAACGACAAATTATGCACAAAATCAGCTCTGAAACGAACAGAACAAAAAATTCTACGATTGACATAAGCAATTGGAACAGAAAAAAGGTTATTATCCACTTTTGTGATACTCTTGAACATTTTCCAGAAACCAAATAGTTATATTGTCGGTTGCTCGTTCTCCCTTCATGCTTCCATCACGCTACTAATATTTTATGATAGTTTTTACATGTATGTACAAATGTTTTCCTCCTGCCAGCTTTAGTTAAAGAAGAAGGCATTGATGAGGAGATTATTGAGATGATAAATTATGAAATTAAAGCCTAGATAAAACAAATCGAAAAGCTAGAGAAGAAGTTTAAGGTTATTAAAATTTCACCTCTAATCATACTTAGTTTTTTTATTTCGGTAGTTATATTGTTCTTCTATGTGATGTCTTCTAAGCCTTTTTTTTTGTTTATGTTGATATTCCGAATGGTTGGTATTGTCACTTTCAAGAGACCCTCTCGATTCAAGAATTATCAGGGGCGCATCCAACCTATTGGATGTGGGTTCCCGTGAACTTAATAACTTTTGTATATATCATATATTAAAAAATCTACTAAATATCCATACATATTTGATTGTGAACCCAATTATGTATTGTATATTTACTTAAGATCTATAGGAACCCATAAACTTTAAATCCTGGATCCGCCTCTGAGAATTATAGTGCTTGAAGATATATATGTGAAAATTTAAGCATTGTATTTTAGTTTAGATTCATTAACTGTGAAAAATAATTAACGATATTTTGGCTTCACGAGATTTGTGATCGAGATGATAAGAAGGTAGAATATATTCAGTAAATAACTATAATCAAATGAGTAGATACAAAAAATTCATGAGGCTTTTCTTGAATATTGAGAAGCAACTAAACTAACTATGGAATTAGAGAGTTCCAACTGATGGTGTATGCACTTTTTGAATACAAGATAAGGTTATAGATTTTTTTCGTGATTAAATTCTAGAGAATTAATAGTATCAAATATTGGTTTAAAGGGTTAAATGGTATACGAAATGCTTTTGGGGCAAACATTATTAGTTCTGAATTTGTTCACTCATAATTATTATTATTGAGACATGAGCTCAAATTTTTTGCTCTCAGTTAGCGCAAATGTCTTATTAAACAGTCTAGGATTGTCCTGCTATATATGATGTATGTTAAATTTGAAAAGCATCAATTATGTTTTATACATTTATTAGATGGTTTTTATAAGCTTGTTAGAGTTTTCTTTTCCCAATATTGAAAGTATGTTTGACTATCTATTAGAGTATTTATTTTGATGTTTTATGAATAATTGGCTACAAAACAGTTGCAATTTTTTATTTAACGTAAAGATCTTGCATTTAAATTCTCAACATGAGTATCACTAATTGGAAAACAAAAGAATTGAGCGATTAAGTAAGAACCATATAGCAAACAATAAACTAATGTAGACTATGCGTGCTTGATGAATGGACACTATAAAGCTCATGTGCTAGGATGACTTCCTCTTGGCTCATTTATAAATTCAACTCCAACTTATCAATTTAGACCGATAGTGAAGGGAAATAATTAATGAATTGTATCTATTTAGTTACAAACTCAAAAGTAGATTGACTCGTCAACGTATTAATTAGGCTGCTGCTAAATATTCTTAAGATTTGCTTGAAGGCAATTACCCACTATTAATTGATCATGTTGATAAGTTCTATGTGCAGCCTGTAACAATATATCAGTTTCCTAAATTGCAGAGTACATAATTAGATCTTTTAGAGTACCAAATATTTTTCCAGAGATCCCTTTTCCTTTTGCCTTTTTATTTCAGGATACGTGGGAGGAAGAAAAGGTCCCACTATTGCGGTTAAGTATCTTTCTCTACTAAGCTTCTTATCATTACTGTAAAACATTTACCCTGTTTGCTTCATATTGCTCTAAAAAATAGGATATTATAGATGCCACCATTTGCTTGTAGTATCCCATTCCCCTCTCAAGTATGCTTTGTCAGCAGCTTAGCACATACTGTAAGGACTTTTTGATGGTGCAAGATTAGGACCGGCTTGTTTGTAAAGTTTAAATATGCTTTGGCTGGAACTGCGGCAGGAGAGATTCTCTAAATTTTGTTTTGTTTTCGTCTTTGTACTTAGGTGTAGGTAAATTACACCATTGATACAAGGGAATGTTGATCGTACGGATAGTTAGGGGTATAGAGATATGCAAAGAAGTCTGAAATGTGTCTATCATTATATTTTGTAATGGTAGCATTAACGATTATCATATGATGATAAATGTTAGTTAGAAGAATTCATTAGTGAACAGGAGATGGAAACTCTCTCCTTGTGTACTGTCCAATATATTTATAGCTAAGCATGGTTCATATATAATATTAGTTTAAAAGGTTTGTTGCCATTTCCAGAAAGTTATCCGCTCGAAAAGTTTTTTTCATTTCAAATGTGAAGCTAACTCTACTATGTAGGATAGACGTGCACCATTTCTTCAAATAATCCACTACTTCCTCTTGAATATCAAACCGTATTTTTGATTTGGTGAGTCTAGGGTTTTGATTATCATATCATCAAAATAAGTAACTGCAACTCATGTATATCATTTTAATTACACAAGTCAATAATAGTACTTTTTATAAAAAAAATTATCATATTCTTCCAAAAAATAATATAAATTGCTATGTCATAAGGTTCGGGCCTGGGCTCAGCACCGGCCATTTATACTAGTACAAAGAATATACAGTAAAGAGGAAAACATGTCCGGTCTCCAGTGTCATAAAATGGAAGTATATTTTACAAAAGTACGGGGCCCCACTTAATTTCATTGAAACATTACCTTTTTTCAGAAAAGATTAAAGGGAAAAGGTCCAAATACACCCCTGTACTTTGCGAAAATGGTCAATTATACCCCTCGTTAAAAGTTTGGCCCATATCCAACCTTGCCGTTACATTATTGGCCCGGATACCCCCCTAAACTTTAAACGGAGCCAAAATACCCCCCTAAACTTTACGATAAAGTCTATATATATCCCTAATTTTTTTAACAAAATATTTTTGTAAAAACTGAAAATATTTTGTTAAATTTTTTTTTTTCTGTTTTCACAACAAAACTTTAAAAACACTGAAAAACGAAGAAAAAATATTTTTCAACAGCGAAAAATAATTTGTTGAAATATTTTATTCAGTTTTAAAAAAACAAAAATATTTTGTTAAAAACTGAAAATATTCTAATTCCTCGGTTTCTATATTTTTTTCCAGTTTTTACAAAAAATAATTTTTGTAATTTGTTTAAAGTTTCACAAAAAGAAATGTCCTTTTCTTTTGGAAATGTTCTAATTTCTTTTTGTACAACTTAAAAAAAAATTGCAAAATTATTTTTTTTAACAAAATATTTTTTTTGTAAAAACATGGGAATTAGACCATTTTTAGTTTTTAACAAAATATTTTTGTTTTTTAAAAATTGAATAAAATATTTTCAACAACTTATTTTCGCTTTTGAAAAATATATTTTTATCTTCATTTTTCGGTTTTTTTTTTAAAACCGGACTTTTTTTTTTTAAAAACTGTTTTTTTTTGTTGTAAAAAAGGGGGGGGGGGGGAATCATTTTTAACAAAATATTTGTCATTTTTTAAGAACTCAAGAAATTATTTTTAACAAATAATTTTTAGTTTTTACAAAAAAAAGATTTGTTAAAAATTAAGTGAGTTGGGTTGGGTAATTAAAAAAGGAGATTATGTGGATATTAATTTCCACGTGGCATCTGTTTATTGGATGAAAATTCCATTGTGGCTTCCGTCTGAAATTAGGGGTATATTTAGCTCAATAATGTAACGGTAAGGGGGTGGTTAGACCAAAGTTTTAACGAAGGTTATAATTGTCCCTTTTCGCATAGTACATAGTTATATTTGGACCTTTTCCCATGATTAAATTAAGTTTGGCATTGGTACATTTTATTGGGGCATAAATGCCATTTCAAAAATTTTGGGGTCCTTTTGGTCTTTACAAAATTTAAACCAAACTGTCCAGCCGGTGACTCCATGCAAATTTACCAAAATACCCAAAGAGCCTGCTAAAAATATAGCTTGAATTGAAAGAGATCCTCGCTAGCCAAAAAAAGCAACTCTAACTTTACCTCTGAAACACACACACACACTCACAACATAAACTTTCAATACATGGCAACCTCTGAGGTTGAGTTTAAAGCTCTTTTCAAGGCTTTCTCAGGTTCTTTTTGTAAATAAATAACTTTCCATTATTGATTTTCAAACTACTCTTTCACTTTTTAATTCATAAAAAAGGTGAATTACATAATTTTAACTCATAATATCAGGACACAACATAGAGCCCGTTTGGATTGACTTGTTTTAAATACTTTTAAGTCAAAATCGCTTTTAAAACATTTTGTAATGTTTGGATAAAGTAAAAAAGTGATTATAAACATTATTTTTAAGTTAAAATGACAAAAATAAGCCAAAAGAAAAAAGTTAGAATTCCTAACTAATAACTTAAAAAATTATTTTAGCTTAAAAATCACTTAAAAATTAAAACAAACCTATCCAAACAGGCTCATAAACGGTCAACAAACAGCTACCTCTAATGAGTTTCACGCTCTCACCAAGGCTTTCTCAGGTTCTTGGCAAATACTTAACTTTCTATTATAAATTATCAAAGTAAATTTGTTGGTTTCAAAAAAAGAATAATTTCCTTTTTTTTTAACATTTGTATTTTATTTATGTGAACAACATCGGTTGAAATCTCACATCTTTTCCTTCTCTACTTTCACATATGTTTTTCCTTTTATCATTTTGTTATCCTTAGCCTAATTCTTATCATTTTGTATCACCCTCTAATTTTCTTGTAAGTGAGAATTTTTATATTTTGAATTTCTCCTATTTAGGGCTTGGAGTTGATGAGAAGTCATTCATATCAATATTGGGAAAATGGGACACAAAGCAAAAGCAATTCTATAGGAAAAACACTCAAGAATTCTTCAAAGAAGATGAACGTCAATTTGAGAGATGGGATGAAGCACATGTTCTCCAAGTTCGCCAAGAATTTTTACGTCTCAAGGTACTACATCTTTTTTACTTTTAATTTATTAGTTTTTGCTAACCCTGAAGGGGAGCATTTGAGCAATAATAAAGTTATCTCCGTGTTCGGACTGTGAAAGCCACCATTAATGCTTATATTAGAATACTCCGTCTACAGCACATCTCTCAGGGTGCAACCTTTTCCTAAACTTTACACGTGAATTTGGGATGCTTTATGCAACGAACTGTCCTTCTAATTGTTGCTAAAGAGGCATTGGTGAAGGAAGCTCAACCTCAACTTCATATTATTATAGAGATAGCTGCTACAAGATCTTCTGAACAACTTTTGGGAGCAAGAAGAGCTTACCACTCCCTCTTTGAACGCTCCATTGAAGAAGACATTGCCTTCCTTATCCACACTCCTGAAAGAAGGGTAAGACTTTGATTTGTATGTATACATATGTTTTCTGTTTAACTTGGCAATGAGAAAGTTTTCTACACTATTATGTCATTCAAAATGTAATTACGAATTTAGCTAGCGTTTGGCCATAGATCCCGGATTTATTTTGAAAATTCTGATTTGGGTGAAATTTGATTTGAAGATGAAAATGTGTTTGGACATACGTTTTCAAAACATATTTTCCAACTTTATTTTGGAAAAATATGTATATAATTCTCAAGTTTTGGGATTTTGTCCCAAAATCAGCTCAATTTGGGATTTGAGATTTGGCCAAAATATGAGTAAAATGTATGGCCAAACAAGAATTTTGAAAATAAATCTCAAATTTATTTTGATAAAACTCATGACCAAATAGGACCTTAAGTTTTATGCACCGACTATGTAATTTTTTTTTTTTTACACAATTAGGGTCATTTTTCATGTTGTAGTAAGTAAGTTTCCTTATTTATAAGATTATTAATCCCACTTTTAAATATCTTTGAATAGGGATGGAAAATGGGACGATGCGGGTGCGGGATTGGGGGAGGGGGGGGGGTTTAGGGGGCGTGTTTAAGGCTATACGGGGCGGGATGAAATACCTTTTTATAAAAATTGATGCGGGGCGGATTGCGGGTCATGCGGGTTTAAGTAAGTTTTCTTTCTTATTCTTTTTAAGCTCGATGATAACTTCAAGTTATGATCTTTTATAGACTTTTGTTTCGGAAGACAAATATAATACTCCGTGCTTAATATTTTTTTGATCAAAGCAAACTTTTTTTGACTTTCATGTTGAACTTTTTTTAGAGTCAAATTCTTTTAGCTAACACAAACAAATTAATTTTATTATTGATTTATACACATGTCATCAAGGAATAGTAAAAATAATATTATAGGAATGTAAATACTATTTTATAATGAATACTAAATTAATACATAAGGGGTTATCTGCTTTTCACAAATTGAGCAACAGATTCTTTTCTTTCTTTTTTTTTTTAATTGGAAAATTAGTATATAAGCAACAAAGGGACTTTCAATTTTTGGTTGATTAAACTGAAAATTTTAGCAAAAAATATAAAATAAAAATAAGCAAATAAATAAAATAAAAAACTTATGCGGGGCGGGGTGGGGCGGAATGGGTGAATGCGGGTGAAAATACTATGCGAGGCGGATTCAAATCTTTATGGGTTTATGCAGGTTCGCCCCGCAACCGCATTGCACCGCTTGCCATCCCTATCTTTGAAGGGCCTAATAGTATTTTATACGGAAAAGGTCCTGATATATCCCTCTACTTTGTTTTATTGTTCAATCCTGTCCCCGTTATACTTTCCGTCCAAATTTACCCTTGCCGTCGATCAAAGTTCTATATTTACCCCTATTTTAACGACCGGGACACGTGGCACATTCTGAATACGAAAAGGGCCTGATATATCCCTATACTTTATTTTATTGTTCAATCCTATCCCTCGTTATACTTTCCGTCCAAGTTTACACATGCCCTCCATCAAAGTTCTATATATTTGCTCCTATTTTAACGGTCGGGACACGTGGCATATTTTAGGAGAAAGAACCAGTACAGAAACAAAAAAACTCGAAACCGACTTAGAACCCATGACCCTATGCTCGTTTTTCCTCTCTTAATTTTTTCTCAAATTTCTCTTAAATAAATGCTTTTAATCTGTGTAAGAGATTATCTTAGTTTGACAAAGAGATGTGGTTCAAGACATAAGCTTCATATATTCGAACAATTATATAACTAAGATAATCTCTTACACAGATTAAAAAGTTTTTATTTAAGAGAAGTTTGAAAAAAAATTAAGAGAGGAAAAAAAACGGAGCATGCAGGTCATGGGTTCTAGGGCGGTTTGGAGTTCTTTTGTTTTTGTACTGATTCTTTCTCCTAAAATATGCTACGTGTCCCTACTGTTAAAATAAGAAGAGGAAGAAAAAAATGTAAGGGAGTGAGGAATAAGAAAATAGAAGTAAAGAAAAAAATATTGGTAACAAGCAAAGAGATGACAGAACCTTATGTCTTGAACCTCATCTCTTTGTCAAACTAAGATAATCTCTTACACGGATTAAAAGTATTTATTTAAGAGAAGTTTGGGAAAAAAGTAAGAGAGGAAAAACGAGCATGAGGGTCATGGGTTCTAAGTCGGTTTTGAGTTTTTTTCTTTCTGTACTGGTTCTTTCTCCTAAAATATGCCACGTGTCCTAGCCATTAAAATAGGAGTAAATATAGAACTTTGATGGAGGGCATGGGTAAACTTGGACGGAAAGTATAACGAGGGATAAGATTGAACAATAAAATAAAGTATAGGGATATATCAGGCCCTTTTCCGTATTCAGAATGTGCCACGTGTCTCGGCCGTTAAAATAGGGGCAAATATAGAACTTTGATTGACGGCAAGGGTAAATTTGGACGGAAAGTATAACGGGGGACAGAATTGAACAATAAAACAAAGTAGAGGGATATATCAGGCCCTTTTCCGTATTTTATATTGCCAGTATAGATAAGTTGAATTACTGATGAATTTCTATAATAAATGGATTCAAAATTAAGACAAATAATAACCTTCTATATCAAGTGAATATAAGTTAAACATATATTTTTTAGGGAAAAGATCATTTTTAGCTCGCGATCGGAATTATTTATATTTGGTAGCCGTAAAAATATATAAAATTTATGCATTTTTTTGTACACATACAAATATGTCTATATATACACAAAAAATATACAAAAATATATATTTTTGCGACTATTATTTTGAGCGCAGCTATACATTTTTCCATTTTTAATTTTCTTTTGTTTTTGGGTCATCAAACTTGGGCTTTGGTTGGATTATAATTAAATTGGAATTTGAGTACTGATTAAGCTTTTAATTTCTTTGTTTGAAATAGCTTTTAGTTGGCCTTGTGAGTTCATACCGTTATGAAGGACCAAGAGTTAACGAAGAACTTGCAAAATCTGAGGCTAAGGAGTTTTTGAAGGCCATTAAAGATAGTGAGAAGAAGGAGCTTATTGAAGATGAGGAAATTGTGAGGATATTATCAACAAGAAACAAGCTCCATCTCATGGCACTTTATTCCTATTACAAGGAAATCAGTGGCAACTATTTGGATGAGGTAAATAAAATATTTATGGTGTTTCCTTGAAATTAAATTTTTAAAAAGAAAAAAGACAGCTCGGTGCATAAAGCATCCCGCACTAATTCACGCAAGGTCCGGGGAAGGACTGTACCCCAACTGGTATGATGTAGACAGAACATATATATATATATATATATATATATATATATATATATATATATGGGGCTATTTATTTGTTTAAATTGTTTATCTAAGGCATTTTCTTATAATTTATAATTTTTTTATAGTCAATTTCATCTAATAATTCAATTTCAATTGATAATATAACCAATAACTTTAATCTATCTTGAGACATTGTTAATATTAGATAAAATTTTATCAGCTATAATCTTGAAAACTTCTTTTCTTGGAGAGGGTTGTTAGAAAAACTCTACTTTTATAAGAAAAGTACTAAATACTATTATTTTTTTACATACTTATAAATCTATATTTCTAAAAAATGGGCCCCCAAATTAAAGCCTTACTTGGATCTACATTAGAGCCGGCCCTAGTAGCATGCTATGACACTAGTATTAACGACTGATTTTATGGCTAAAACCCAGCACTGACATATAGATCACGTGAAGACAACTTGATCGAGCTTTTAGGAAAAGGATGGTCTATTTAATTTGTTTCACCATAATATTTTTTACTTTTTGTTTAAATTCTCTTTTTTTCTCTCCTTTCAGGAACTTGGTCGTAGCTTGATCTTAAAACAGACAGTAGAATGCCTTTGTACACCTCAAACATCCTTCAGCAATGTATGATTACATATTCTCCAAATTAACTTGAGGCACTTATAATCTTTTCCCACACATTTTTAATTCCTTTTTTTCTTCTTTCTCTTTTGTCATATTAGATTTTTTGATTCGGGTGATTTTTATTTATAGATTTTGGATGCATCACTGAGAGTAGATGTGGATGAGCCAACCAGAGACTCAGTGACAAGAGTCATTGCTACAAGAGCTGATGAAGATATTAAGCAAATTACACAAGAGTTTCATAAGAGAAATGGAACTACTCTGACTAACAAGATTGAAGAAATTGCAAATGGAAGCTACAGGGAGTTCTTAATTGCTTTAGTTGCTAAATCAGCCTAATTTCAGCTATAAGTACTTTAGCTGAAGAATTTAATTTCTCATGCTGATGATGATGAATATTTGTCTTTACTCTTTTTATATTTGATGTTTGTATTTGATCGCGTGGCTGTCTACTTTTGTGTTCTTTTCTGGTTTCTAAAACTTATGTATTTCTCTTTTTATGAAGCATTTCAATATTAAATAAGCTGCTATAATCCTTGCAAATTTGTGGAGTAAAGTGGAGTTGAAGGGAGCCTTGGCACGGTAAAATTGCTGCCACCAAGAGGTCACGGGTTTAAACCGTGTAAATAATCTCTTGCAGAACTGCAGGATAAAATTGCGTACTATAAACCTTTATGGTTCGGTCCTTTTCCGAACCTGTGCATAGCGGAAGCTTAGTACACCGGACTGTCTTTTTTTAGGAGTACAGTAGAGTTTGTTTGTTTGTTTGTTTTTTTTTTTTTTTTAAAGAAAAAACTTTGGCCCCATTCAAGTACAAGGGTAGCATTCAATAGAAGTTAGTGCTTTGGGTCTAACCTCATAGTCATACATGTTTTGCCTTGCATGCACCAACAAATATAAGTAAGGTTAAATATACACAAATATATAGATATGTATAAACTTGAAAATTTGAATAATATTTATCTATGTTAACTTGCAGATAAGAACCCTAATTGAATTAATATATCAATACGGATTCGATCCTACCTCTTTGGAGTTGGAATAAATTTGATAGCAAATCGTAAAAAAACTTGATAATCTTCTATTTTTTAATCAATGAAGAGTTTGCTTTAAAATCATTAACCTTCTCTTACCCTGATTAAAAGAAAGTTTAGTGTACATGAATTTGACTATTCTCGTTTGGCATGCTTGTTTTCTTTACATGGCACATGTAAGCTACACCAATTTAGACGAAGAATAAATAGATCAGTGTGATATTTCAATGAAATCGAAACAAGATAAAGCGAGATAAGGTTGAACAGATAAAATTTTCAGTAAACTTTTTAGGGTACTAAGTCGCTACAGCTGACGGTCTGGTTTTTCATTTTTTGAAAATGAGTTTCAATTTGTTTTGGGGGTTAATTCTATAAGGTGAAATATTTCAAGGTGTTAGAGATAACTATAATACACGCATTTAATTTTTGTAATAGTTTTTCTTGAGATGGTTTACAAAGTATCTAATTGGCATATATATATATCTATATATATATATATATATATATATATATATATATAGGGTTTTGCTAACCTACTACATGGTTGTAGTAGGTTAGCATTGTATACATATTTGATTTGCCCAAATTATCCCTCGTTATTTACTGCTACTATATTAAACTTAAGGACATTCTTGTCATTTTGCAATATATCATAGCTTTGCAATATATTATCAGAATCCCTTCTCTCCCGATATGTCAGACTCTTTTCTCTCTTCGATATGTCATAGCTTCAGTTATCTGTTGGAAGAGAAAAGTGATTGTATAAGAAAAACGAAAAATAATTATTTTTCTAGATATCTCAAAAATTCCCTGGAAAAAAAACGCAGCGATTATTCAAGATGGTTTAGATGGAGTAGCATTTTTTCTGGGGTTTCTTCATATTTTTATGGATTTTAGAAAAAAATTATGCTATGGGAGTCTCAACCTTGCAACAGAGCAATCAACTAAAGATGCTCATTCTAACAAAACGAAATTCAATTTGAAGTTTAGAACTGATCAACCTTGAAGCCTTAATTATGTGCTCAATTGTCAAATCTGATTTTCATATTTTAAACGTTTTGCGGTCTCAAAATTTGAGGAATATGAAAAATTGAGAGAATTTAGGTGAAAAATATGGAAGATCTAGATTACGCTTCCAAAAATGATGTTGAAAATAGAAGATGAAGCTCAGATTTTTCTTCAACTTCATCTTTGCAAATATACATGACCCATTTTCACGATTTGTTCTTCGACCGTGGATAGATTAAGAAGATAAGGGAGGTGAAGGGGTTACAGGGAAGAATTCAGAAAAGTTGGAGTTTAATTTTGAAAAATGTAGAGATGAAATGTGGAATTTTGCGAAATGACAAGAATGTCCTTAAGTTTAATATAGTGGCGGTAAATAACGAGGGATAATTTGGGCAAATTAAATATGTATACAATGCTAACCTACTACAACCATGTAGTAGGATAGCAAAACCCATATATATATATATATATATATATATGATTTAGTTAAAAGGTTTAATAGGAATAACTTTATGTTTAAGTGTCCCACTAAAAAAAATATATAAGTGTTCATTTAAATATAACATAATTTTCCGCAAACCCATGTCAAACTGCAACTTAGCCTATCAAAGCGTAAAGATCATGGCACAATACGTGATTGGTCTTGAAGTCTTGATCCAGAGAGAAGGAGAATGGAGTTTCGTTGGTACCCAAAAGGAGAAATGAGGAATTTGCACATCTATAAACCCAACTTTTGCCTTTAACCGTATAGTTCGCAGCAAAATTGAACGGGAATCCATACTTGCCCATGTAAGCTTAATACTCTAGGTCTATTCATTTGTTCGGATGATCCAATCGCTTCAAAAATTCCCTCTGGATTCTATTACTGGCAGCAACAAGTTTTAATGGTAACTTTCTTTGATACATAAAAAGGCATTCTGCATTTCTGCATAGCTTGTCGAAAGCTGGTTTAAATGTTTCAAACGCACACCACTCCAATACTCTAGATTTACTTCATTTCCATTGCTTTCTCTGTGTGTGTGTGTATTGGGCGTGTACTGTTGGTAATCCATAACCCTTTCACTGTATGGGTAGTAATCATATATAGCATTTTTGTGTCAACCCGCTCAACCCAACTACCCAACTAAGAAGAACCGAACCTAACAGACATATCTATTGGTTACTCAATTTTAGCTCGGCTTACATCATGGAATGGCTCCAACAAGTTGCACCTAGCAGGAATCTTAATTCTTCGTCTCATGCATAAAGCACTACTATATGTGCATGTACCTGCAATATTGCCAAAATGCTGGAACATTTTTTGACATTTCTAGCAACTTATAATTTTTCCCTTTTATTGCAGGTTGTTACATGTGTTATAGAAGTAAACTACAATAACCCTTGGTAGATTATGTTAGGGGGGCATAAATCTAGGAATTTTTGTTGTTATGAATTAATGCATTTATACCTGCGATGAATGTTTCCGATAAATCATAGTACATGGCAGAGCCACTTGTTGATTAATTAGAATAGTTTTGTTCGTTATGTGCTATTAGTTCAAATACGAAACTGAAATTATTCATTTCTGGGCAATCTGTATAAGATGAGATTTTAGTTTGTTATGCTGTTAGTAGGAAATGAAACAGTGTATAACGATCGTAAACATAATAAGAAATCAGAGGGAAAAGCCTCTTTCTTTGTATTGAAACCTTTAATATGTGTTTTTGTTTACTACACTCTTTCAACATATAATACAACAAATCTCTCGCAATGCAAAAATTTGTAGAATCGTCGCTTGAATGAGGAAAATGAATATGAAACATGAAACCAAAAAGATTTACATTTTGAACACTCATCACTCTCTATCTAACCAATAAACAAAAGAAAGAATTCAATCAATCACATCCTAAAACTTTTTAAAAAAAAAAAAATCGATCACATCCTATAACTATCCTTCTCTTTCTGTGTAAATAAAAAAGAAACTGTTCAAAACTCTTTTTCCGTTGCTTGCAGAAGGAACTGAAAATCTGATCTTTGACGAAGGAGAGGAGATGGTTCCACATCAGACAAGTTGATAATGTGGAAGGATCGTGATATTTCTTCTATAGAGAATGGTATGCTGTAATTTGGAAGATCAGTTAGTTGAAGAATGAAAGTCAATTTGTTTTTTGTGTTTAAAGTTAATTACCTTGAATCCACATCAAGCAAGAATGTATTATTTGGAATGCTAGCCGAGTCTTCCAATGTTAGTGCTCTCATCCTGCTAATGGCCTGAAATTCCAGAAGTGTCAGCAGTGCCTATGCTAATTGTTCAAATTATACATAACTAGATCTGTTGAACAAAGAAATAGTTCTTTCACAAATATCCATCCAAGGCCTACTCAGTGTATGTTCAGAGTTGCTTTTGTGTATTTTTAAAAATCTTTTGTTAACAGAATCCGTAAGACTATTTACTTAGAAGAGGAAAAGAAATGGTTAAGAAGAAAATTAATTTCGACATCAGTTTCTTTCGTTGTCATTGTCAAGTTTTTAAGGGTAAAGCCGTAAAGAAGCTAACTATATGATTTTTTCGCTAGGGAACTATGATGGAAATCTTTTGCAACAGTGAGAGAGTTCTGTGCTGTCGGCGTCCTTTGGGTGTTTCTTTTACATTAATGTTGTTCTGGAACATAAAGAAGGGTAAGCTGTTTCACTGTTTGACATGAGAATAACACGAGTACTTAAGTAAAAAGCTTTTTTTGGTGTATGTGTGAAACTGCATATCACACTTGGCTTCTCTGTTGAAGCAGGTAGGACTTCTTTCCACCAGAGCTTAGATACACTTTAAGAAGATTGGTGGGCTGTTTTTATTTGGTGTTTGTTTTGTCTATCTTTTTCTATTTGGGAACATCTTGTCTTTTAGCTCTTTACTGCTAGATTGTTTTCATATAATAAGAGAAGAAGCCCAATGCATGCAATGATTCTTAGTTTTTACTTTTACATGATAATATATGCTTGTGTTGCATGACCAGCTATCTGCGGACCATCGGCGTCAACCTGGGAGAACCTTGAATAACTTTACCAACATCTAATGGAAGGATAGAGTACCGCTAATAAATCACTGAACAAGAGTGCTTACCTCCGGAGATAAACCGTGGGTTCCATATTTGTCGTCCCAGAACATAGTTCCAATCCGATATATTTGTGCAATGCTCAACATCTAAGAGAAAAGAGGGGAAAAAAAGCAACAGGATATAAATTTCAGTTCTTGGTTCTGAGTTCTAATCATAGCTAGAATTCGTTTATTTCAAAATTGATATCTATAATCCTCTGTGACTAACTGCTAACATCATTGTCATTTGGCCTCTTAGTTTGAAATAAAAAGAGAGTTCTTTTTCTATTTTGAAAAGTCAAACGAAAAAATAGTTTTGAGGGACGTTGGGGGAATTAGATTGTTTTTAGCACAGAGCTTAATTACCGGGCAGAGGTCACTCGTGATCTCATCCAATGCCTTTTGAGATTTTTGATGCAACACCTGAGAGGTTGAGGCATGATAATATAAGTACTCAGCGATGAGGTAATCTGCTTACAGAGTGATGATGTGGACAATAGCATACCAGAAATCCTACAGCTTGCCTTATGTGTTGAAGTTCATCCCATGAAGATCCAACATACTGTTTCATGAGAACGAACTAAAACATTATTTCTTGTTTTCGAACACCAGATTACCACTGTGAACAGCTTTTTACCTGCTCTGTTGCTTTGGAACACCAACTTTCCAGTTCTTGCAGACCCGCCTTCAGATATTCCCCATTGCTAAATGAGCAGCACTCACGGCGAAGCAATAAGCTGAAAAGTTTTCATATTTCTGACATTAGGACTGAGGACATTTAGGCTACTTCTGAAGTGAAACACAGTTGTTAATTGGAATAAGAGATGAATACCTGTTGAAAAGCTGGACATTTATGTATGAGAACACCTGACTGAATATTTTCCTTGTAATTGTGGAAGGGACCTGAAAACACAGATTCCACTCATGAAAGACATCTCCAGACATAAAATTAAGGAAAGCTGATAACAAGATGTTACTTCACTTACATTATTTTCTGAGAGTATTGTCAATGTACCGTCTAGGCTATTCACAATGTTTTGCCAGTGTATGATGGATGCCTGTTGTTTCGCGATGATGTTTGAGTGTATACTTCTAGATGACCCTTTTAAAGGTCTTACCCTTGCAGATCTTGGTGCCTGTCAATTTATTTTATAAGTTAGCTTGAGCTGCTGCAAAAGTATAGACAAGGGATTACAGCACGAAAAGTGGTGCTTACATGTATGCACTGGTTAAGGAATGGACTTATTTCTTTCTTTAAGTTGTCACGGATCATTCCATAAATTTTCTCAACGCATGCAGTTAGGTGTTGCTTAAACAATAAGGCAGGGTATTTAGCTTCAATCCTTGTACGGACATTTGGACTTCCCTCAATTCCGCTGTACCCACTGGAAATTGCCATGCTTAATGAAGTTGAGCGAAAACCCTGCTGTTGCCCTTGATATGTCAATGTAAACATGTTCATACATGATTGAAAGCTTATATTATGAATGTTTACCTGTGCCATTCTGCCAAACAATGTGGTAGGTGAGCTGCGATTACGATATGGGGACCTAGTAGGCACATTACCAGCTTTAATTGTGGTTTGCAAAAGGAACAACAGAGTTGAAGATGTTGACAGCCAGTAGGCCAGATCACCAGTGTTATCCTGATCCTACAATAAATTATTGTCAAATGGTTGTCTAAGTAGCTTTAGATTCAATCATTCATTAGGACCATTCCTAGTCAATAATGGATCATAGTGCAATTTCACCTCTATAGATGATCGGATCGTATGAATAATCCTATCAAATATATTTGTTTTTTCTGCTTCAAAGGATCTCCACTGCAGAAGTGCTTTGTATAGGGTGCATGCAGCTACTGGTCTTCCCTTGTCAAATTGCTTGTCTTCCGCGAGGCATTTTATCAGTATATCATGGTTTTCCTGATTATTGAAGAATGAAAACAGAAGTAAGCAGCAATGACTATGAAACCATCACAATATTATCTATCAGATCCACTTGTAATGTTCAAGTTTCTACTACTTGCCTGCTGCCTATCTGTCAAAGATCTTTGCTTGGTTAAAGAGATTGGAGGGGAAGAATCCTGCAGAAAGAATTAGGTATCATTTAGCAATTTGCAAATTGTTGTGGTCCTTAGTGCATAGCAATTACTAGTGAGAAGCTTATATACCTTAGATATTTGTTGTTCCATTTTTATTTCTTCAGGCACTTCCACTGTTTGATGTCCATTATCAGCTGGATATATGTTATCAACGATCTGCAATAATTCAGTCAGGAGTGAGTAACTGAGAGGCATATTAGTTCTACAAAAACGATGCTTACAATGAAAAAGAGGAAGGAAGTGTTAGCTTACCTCAAGTCCTCTAGGTTCCCGATCAGAACTGACTATTTGCTCCACGGCTACCCTTTGAGTGCGGAGAAGCTCATTTTCTGACTCCAAGTTTTTGATCTTGTTCTTGAGTCTGATTAAGATAAAAAACCAATTCCATTTGATTTTCACATAATTAAAATGTTATTATATCTGTGAGCTTAACACAAACCGAAAGCTTTCATAGGATATTGTTCCATTCTAGTGGAAAATTAAGTACAGATAGGTATTCTCGAAGCAATTATTTCTTCCAAAACTCACAGAAACTACATAAGTTGGTCGTCTCTGGATTTATGTCTATATATTTATGCTTAAGTTAAAGTTTTGATCATGTAATTTGTACCTGTTTCATTGAGCTATGAAAGTAAATGTGAGCTTACAAAACTGTCTTTAAACTATAAGAACAGAAACTATCTTCTCTAGCTTTACTTGATGCCAGTTGGCGACTTTTAAGTTTGCTTAGTCTATTCCTGGATATGCATCCTTACATGTCCATTTCCTCTGAGAGGGCTTCATTTGTTGATGCTACTAAAGCCTGCTGGCGGAGAACCTGATTCTCAGATTCAAGGTTGGATAAGTTCAGTTGTAATCTGAAAATAAACATTAAGAAGACAAAGTAAGACAATAACTTTCATACTGATGCTACTTGTATTGAATTTCAAGCTTCAGCCACTTTAATATTCTACACAAAGAAAATAGAGGATATACCTATCAATGGACTCTTGGAGCTCTGAAACTCTTAGCTGGGTTTCTTCTGCCTCTCTACGTCTGGCCTGACATTCTCTTTCAACTTCATTGTAGCTCTGTTCGAAGTCCTCTACTCTCTTCTTGAGCTCTCTGATTTCTTCCTGAATATATGACAGGTAAATTGCATCACATGTGATGATGTTAGGAACATGCTAATTTATGATGTGTCATGTATTCTGCTGCAGAAATTCCTGTGAGTATATTTCCTGTCTTAATAATGAAACTGCAGAAATTCCTGTGAGTATATTTCCTGTCTTAATAATGAAACTTTGGTGGTACTGTTTTATTTCTAGATAATCTTCATACCTCAAACACATTTATTTATTCCATCTCTTTTTATTGGCTACATTGATTTCAGGATTTTCCTTTTATGTTCAATTATCTGAAATATCATAATGAAACTTTTCTTTGTAACAAACCCCCTTTCTTTTGGGGAGGTGGTTATTCACTAAGTTTCTACATGTTTTATTATCACACTTGAATTCTTATTTCGTAAACAAACTCCAAAGATTTTTGAAACACCGAAGGCCCAATGCCGTATCAATTACTGTAATTGCACAGAATTTTGTTTCCTGATTTTACCTCGAGTTTGCTGTTTTCCTCTGTCAGCTTCTCCACTTTGGTGTTGTCAATCACTGGTACTTCCTTGATAACTGGAGGAGCTTGTTCAATGGCAATTTTTGCTGCTTCTTTCTCATGAATGATTGCATCATGGGCTTCGTCTAGTTTTGTTTGCATTTCTTGCAAGGCTTTTTGCAATTTTGAAATTTCTTGCCCCTTTGCTTCTTCGAGATCAATCTGGTGAAACACAATGTTTTCATTCTTACCATTATTATGACGCAAAAGAATTCACTGTTTATTGATAGCATAAGAAAAATCTAATTGCCATAAATCCAACATTTCTTCACAAGTGAAAATTCTCTCACATTCCTAAGTGTTAGTGCAAGCCAAAATGTTCATTTTAGGTATTCGTGTACGATATTCTGGATGACTGAAACAATAATGATGTTTTCTTGAGCCTTCATTATGTTGCTCTAAAGAACTCCACTTGGAGTACTTTAGGATGTTGTGCTGTTTCCTTTTAGAGCAAAGTAAATTGAATGTACATACCCTCAAGTGTTTTTCAAAGTCTAATCGCCATGTTAACTCCTCGACACGCTTTTCCAGTTTGTCCTTCGCTTCTTTAAGTGCTCCTGTATCTCTAGCAGCCTGCACGTGGACAAGGTTTTCAATGCCAGTTAACAAATAGCAGAGCTACTGACACTTAAATGGATTTAAATAAGGTAACGCCAATCCTTTAACCAAACAAGAAACACTCACCATCCTCAATTTCCGAAGCTCCTTCCTCGCTAACCTACCTCTCCAGAGACACTGAAGTGAAAGGCTTGCTTTCTTCTTCTGTTTATAAGTTGAAAAGGCATGGAATCCTCTCCATTGAGTCTGCAAAAAAGACAAAAGTAAGAAAATAAGGTGATATTATCTGTTCATAATCAGTCTTACTGTCGAATCCGAGGTTATAAGGTTGGTCTTAACTTCTGATTTTCGTCATATTATGCACACTTTTTTTTTTTTTTTTTTTTTGCAGAAGGCTAATTTCAGGAAGCAAATACTGATAGTACAAAATAGACTTAGACCCTCTTTAAATGTGGTTTTTCTTATCTGTTTACCTTGAACTTGAAATAAAGTTTTGTCAGCTGACTGAACTTAGGATCCAAATTCACTTTTGTGGTGCAAACTAATTACCTGAACTATTTTAGCTGCTTTGTTTCTCCTCCTCTGCCTATATTCATTTCGTGCTGCCATTGCTCTCATCCCTGTTTGAATGACTAAAGCTGCTGCCTGTAATTCCTTGTAAGATTTTCTTGCTGAATGAGAACGCACGTGTTTCTGTATGCGGATTGAAGCAGCTTCCCTTTTCATTTGTTCATACAGCACTCTGGCAAGTTTTGCTGAGTAGATAGAACAGAGAAATTTACTCAAAGTCCCAACCAGAACACCATATAATAAAAGGGAAAACTAATGTAGCATTGTGTAGATTAACATGTTTGTAAGATCAATGTTAAGAAAAGTAGTTGGAAACCTACTTTAGGAAAAATTCAGAATGGCCATAACTAGAATATGTCAAATCAGCATGTATGCAAAAAGCTAAACATTGCCAATCTTGATGTTCACATGGTATGCTGATTCAATTAATTTGTACCATAAATTGGCAGTCATTGTATCAATGGGGTACAAGTTACCTCTCCAAAGTTTCTGGAAATGAATTGTAGCTCTCCTTAGGGCTATGAACTCCTTCCGCGCAAGATATGTTCGAATTTGCCTCTGAATGCGCTTTGCAGCATGAGCTAGAACTTCAGTTCTTCTGGCGTCTAATTCAGCCATCTGCCCGGCTCTGAGGAAAACTTTGGTTTTCCCAATCTGAATAAAATACAAAGAAGACTCTTCGTCATGAGCAAAATCCATGGAAAGATGCAATTTTATGTCCAGTTGTGCGGGAATAGTCTAGCTCTCTCTCTCTCTCTCTCTCTCTCTCTCTGGATAAGAAGTATGGCAATAGTCTAGATTTAGTACCTGATAACCCTTTAAGCCCATCCTATCACAGATTGCAATGCATGCTGACTTCTCATCACATCTGTTTCAACAAAAGGAGATTAGCTTGTGATTTATCAGTAAGTTGATGCTATTCATGGCTGCACAACAAAGTTTTATGAGTCTAAAGAAGTATGTGTGATGCAAATATGGTATTGGCTACTACTAGTGTATAATATATTTCCCACGAAACGTTAACCAATTTGCATTTTGCTCATGACTGCTCCCTGCCTCAACTTTCAGTATTGCTTTCTTCCTGAAAAGGATTTAAGATGTGAATATATGTTGCAACATATTGTGATATATACCCGTCAAGAACATCTGGAGCTAACATTCCAAAGCGGTCAAGGAACTCATCGAATGTTCTTTTTGTTGGATATCCTGCACAACTTATCCTGATCGCTTCTAAAACACCCTGCAAATGTTTCACTAAAAGTTTGTGAGAAAGAGAGAGGGAGGGAGGGAGGGAGAGAACTATGGAGAATCACATATTTTCTGATTAAGAGTTGAAAATGAAAGCACCAAAAGGGATATGGAAGAGTTTGACTTACCCCACATCTTAATTGGTTTAATACATTCATGTTCTCAAATATTCCTGGCTTTAGAACTGTATTGGGCTTCACACATCTGATGTAGTGTGGCTCTGTAGTGCTCAAGGTCTCCATTAACGATTGCAATTGTTGCTGTACATTGAAGTTTGTTTGAAAATAAATCAGGTTCATAGGATTTTCTTAAATAAATATACTTATTTCTGTCCTATTGATAGGCTTACCTTAAACCGCGTGCCGATGGAAGAGAACTTGGACTGCTTGGACGATTCTTCAGGCAAAGGAGGGAAGAGGTTTGCAACAAAAGAGCACTTAGAGTCCATCAGAAGAGCTTGAAATTCTGCTATCACATAGTCCTTGTTTTTGTCAAGGAAGTGATCTGCTTGGTAAGTAACCTGTATGATCCAAGAACTAAGATGACCAAGATTCTTTGACTGACAATTGAATGACGAAGTATCAAGTTTTACATACATCACCAGCGTAATGATTGATTGTAAATGCAGTACGAGCAAGTTTTGGCTTGCTAAACCGTTTATGGGCTTTGTATGTCTGGTACATCTTTTGGGCAAATGTCTCATGAGTTGATTTTGGGAACATACTGTGCAAGAAATAAATTGAGTTATATCTTCTCCTTTAGTCATTATTCATAATTCAGGAAAAGACGTTATAGACTGTTTTGAGAATTTAATTACTGTGTCTAGCAAATTATACTTCCACAGGTAGTTATGGTATTGAAAAGAGGAAGTTTGCTTACCAAGCTTCATCAAGAAGAGCAATAATGCCTCCAGGTTTCTGCACATATGAAGCAAAATCATTGAAAGTTTTGCTTGTTGAATTAATAAAAAGTGACAAAAATTTATGTTGTCAGAATGAGGGTACCTTCTCAATAAGATCTAAAACATCTTGGTTATCTACAAACTCCACATAACTCCAGTTGATTTCTTCTGTCGTATAATCATCTTGTTCCATCTTGAATACATGCTGTAAAAACAGTGTTTCTATTTAATATTCCACTTTTCTGAGTGGTACTGAAAAATTAAGGCACTGAAGAGTGAATAAAGGTTCTCTCTCATGTATTACCTGGTTAAAGTGCTGCTGCAACTTCTCATTTGTTAGGTTGATGCAGAATTGCTCAAAACTGAGGTAAAGCATGTAACGAGCTGTTAATTATCAGGTAAAATTTGATATACTCAAAATTTGCAAAAACAATTATCCAAACCTGTTGATTTTGAAGCTCTCAAAGCCATATATATCAAGGACGCCAATTATGCTTTTTGCATCAGAATCTTGTCCAATTGAACTGTTTATCTTGTCCACAAGCCTGCCACATAGAAGCTGTCAAAAGGATTTTATTTTGAATGTTATTTTTTTGTGTAGTTGAATCTAGTCTTATGCTGGATAATGCTAATCAACTCGAATATGTCCTTTTTAGACTAATATGATGCTGACTCTCCGTAGCAAGCAGCCATCATTTGTCTAGAGATTGAATATCTGCATGTCAACAGGGTACAAAGCACTACATTTGGTTGGTTTCAAAATGTGAAAACTAAAATCGGAAACCAGGCTTGAAACATTTATAACATCTTCAATCTCAATAAAAAAATTCAGCTAGAAAATTCTCCATGATCTTTAAGTCCTGTTTGATCACTCTTCTACTCTTTGAATCTCTTCTGTTCTTTATCAGGAGCCCAGTTATTTATTACTCCAGTTTATAATCAGAATTATAGTGACAAGAATTTAGAATTTGAGTATTTTGGTATAATTATGTATCTTTTGTGTTTTCCTATGATCATTTAGAGCTTCATTAAGAAGAAGTTGCAACATATATGAAGTCACAGTGCAGTGCAGCAAATGATACTGTCTATCAGATTACCGGTAATTCTTTTTTTTTTTTTCTTTTGGCAATGCACTTGTAAATTTTGCTCTTCCTAGCTGTTAATGCTGTAAGTCTCCAATCATTTTCAGTCGAGAAAGTAATCTTTTGCTTTGTAAGTATTAAGATTCCCCTCTCACGAGACAGTTTTGCAGCCAGGGAGAGGCTTAATCTGGGATCCACATTCTATATATTTGCTTACCAGTCGAACAATCTGGAGTATACAGTCTTTGCCAGGGCATCCCTGCTTGTGGTTGCAGCTGCTGGATCCAATAGTTTTGTGATGTTTCCATCAGGAGTTACAATGACACGCTTACATAGTGAGTCTTCTAGTGCCTTCTCGTCACACCTGTGCTCATGTGTATAATTGAAAGTATAAGTGCCTCGAGTTCTGAGTTGAGGTAAATCTTATGTATATTCCTCCTAGTTCTTACATTAATAGCTCTGCAGCTGTCTTCAGATGAAAAAGTGACTTGTCATCTTTCAGTTTGGAGGAATCAAACTCCTTTCCTTTCACAAAGTTGATGTTTCCAAGATGGAGTATTGCAGCTACAACGCGGAATATAGCATCCTACAGAAATGATGATTAATTTTTTAAAATATATTCTAGGTGCATAATATGATTTTTCCAATTGCTTCTGTGTTCTGGGCACACACCTGTTCCTCCGGACCGATTCCAACAACATCCATAGCATTTCTCGTTTCAAGATACTCTCTTGCATCGTCAACATTTGCAACTTCGTAACAGTTAGTTTGGTTTAGATAATGAAATGATCTTGGATCTCCAAGTTTGTATCTTTTCACATCCTGTAAAAGATTCCGTAGATCATCTAGCTGGCAGCTCAATATCATTTGTGAAGAATTTGCAAATGGGCTGTCCCATGGAACTCACCTCTGGTGGTGCAGCACAAAGCATGTAAAAACAATGGTAGTTTCTCTCTGGGTCTGAAACTTGGCAAACACGTGACCGTTCAAGAAGATATGTCCTAACTGCAGCCCCAGAGATCTTCCCATGCTTATCGAATTGAATTTCAACAAACTTACCAAAACGACTGGTACGGCGACTCAGTCATGTCAATTTCTTGTAAGGGAAAAATACGAAAAGAAAACCAAAAAATGATAGTGATAAACCTTTGATGTCATTTTTTGGTTTACCTGGAATTGTTGTTCTTCACAGTCTTTGCATTTCCAAATGCTTCTAAAACTGGGTTGGACTAGAAAAGCAGAATTATGAATTTGCATTGAACTCTAGTAGTAGATCATTCAAGTATAATAAGTAGCAAATAGTAATTAGTGCCCACCTCCAAAACTTGTTGCTCGACTGTTCTTCCTTCAGTTCCAGACCGCCCACCCATAAATGCGAGATACCTCATTAACATTTTCGTTGTCTCAGTTTTGCCAGCTCCACTCTCCCCACTGACCAAGATAGATTGGCTACCATGTTCATTTATCAATGCCCTGATATGTGCAGTTTAAACTTGTTTGATTAGGCAAGTCATTCATTTAATGTGTGGTATAACCTAATAATTTCAATGAACTTCTGATTTACCTATAACAGGCATCTGCCACTGCAAAAAGATGTGGACTTAGCTCTCCAAATGGGGCTCCCTTGTATTGCTGCATCATATGGATATCATAGAGATGTGGAAGTCTCCGAAATGGATTCACCGCAATTAGGATATTCCCCGTGTAAGTCTGCAAATTTGGGATGTTTTTACATCAATAAGACTTGTTTTCTGCAGCTACTCTTTGTGAAGTTCACCATTGACCGAGAAGTATGACTTACATATATCTCATTTAGAGCATACCGACAAGCAAGGTTATTCAGAACACCAGGTTCATGGAGGTAAGCTAACTTGGTCATGTCATCAACCCCAACTGGTGGTGCCTCGGTGTCCTTTGGGTATATGCTAGAAATAGAAGCAACTATCTGAAGTAGAAAGTAGTGTTATGGCTTGATGTGAATAAATGTTTGTTCACATGTTAAGACCATTCGTTTCTAGAAATTATGTTTATTGCATCCTAAAAATATCAACAGAGCACATTCGTAAATGTTCACGGTAGATTATACCTATCATGAAAATCAATAATAGTTCAATTTAAGGCAAAAGGAAAAGCTGCACAAACTGTCCTACAGGTATATTGATGTCTTATATCTGATTGATTGTATTAAACTATTATCATCCTATTAGTTCCATGACCGATCCCATTTGCTTGGGAACTTCTGTTCTAGACTCTGTGTTTCAATAAGCTTATAAAAGCTAATAAGCTCCTAATTTTCATATAATATGCCGTATGACTTTGATTTGGCACTGTAATATTGTTCAAACAGCTTTTTTTGCAATCATAGTGTATTCTCTGAAAGATGCTATCAATATCAGATTTCTGTGAAGTTCTGAACTTATTGATTAGGATAAGACTGCTTACCTTCTTCCCATTAGTCGTGACTACTGTGGCATTTGAGCCCTTGATTTCTGTAACTTCTCCATCAATCCAAGCATCATCAGGATCCTCAATCCACACTTGGGATCCAACTATGATGTTTACAGGAGTTCCCTGAATCACAAAAGATAAAACTCAATATTTCCTTCATCAATTGAAACAGAAGAACATAAGATATTGATCATAGAGAAGTCTCACCATGGCAGTACTTGAGACTATCTGATCATGGAACTCAAAAGAGAATTGTTATAAGAGACTGATGAATTGATATGTTGAGGGGAAAAGGACGAAGGAAAGAGAAATGAATTTGAGAGAGAATGTGGTGTTCTTAAGGAAAGGATGAATGGATGAATGTAGAAACAGAAAAGTAAAAAAAAAAAAAAGAATGTTGAAAAAGAATGTTTCAAAGGCAGGCTAAAAGCAGAGGTAATGAAGATGGTGGTAACTCAAAAGCAAAAGGCAGAGCAGTCACCCCTCACCACCACCCCTTCCCCACATCATGTCACATTTAATTCTACCAAGTCCACATAGGATGCTGACTTGGCACCTGTACAGCTTTGAGATACAGAAACTTCTGCTACTTTTGGGTTGGCTATTTGTACAAATACATTGCTTAAATTTACAGTTAAAATCATTTTCAAATTGATACCTTAATAAAATAGATCATAGTTTTTATTTAAAGATTTTATTCTCTATCTATAACTTGTGCTATGCACTTAAAAGCCAGGGTGTTTGTCATGATGCTGTGCATTACCAAAGAGTTGTGGGTTGGACCAGGTCTGATTAATGTATAGTTAATATGTGAGTGAAGGTGGTGTCTTTTTGCATAATTGTTGGCTTTACTTTCTCTTAAATCAATGGGGGTTAAAGATGATTAGATCTAAATTCGCTACAGAAATGCCCCACTTACTGCATTTGCTACCCCATCTTAACTGAGCTACTTTCACCTGTTCTCTTCTCTCTTTATTTTCAGGTTAACTTTTTCACCACCTGGGGTTTCTATCAAATTCAGCACCAGGATGGAGGCAGGTATTACTATGTTAAAGACTTTTAAGATTCTCTCAGAATTCTTGATAATATTTTAAGAATTTATGTTGTGCTCAAATTGTGGACTTTCACTGAGTTACACAAATTCTTGACAATGTTACATGACATTGTATTTGCATTTCCTCAAGACTGGCCACACTCTGATTTTCTTCTCCCAGTTTGATCTACTATTGATTTCAAGATTTTCCAAAAGTTTTAGCTTTACATCACTGGCTTCCAGAAAATTTGCAGTGATTTTGGGGTTTAGAATAGGAAAAGGAGTTGAAATGGGGAATTCTTGAAATGCCAGTCATGGGTCATACTGAAAGGCAAAAAGGACCAGCATGGGGATTGTAGTTGTATAAAAGAGATGTACAGAAGTTAGAAAAATAGCTAGCTGCCAGTGGAACACCCGGAAACTAACTGGATTTAACTTTTACATAATTTGACATTCTAAAATTTTTTAACATGTTGCAACACTTGTCTTGCTTTAGGCTACTAATTTGACTTGTTATTTGTAGTTATCTTTTACGTGACCCGAAGACAATATAAACAAAAATTCAAATGGTTGGGGGTCCCTTACATTTTGCCTTGTTCAAGTTGCTCACAATACTTCCCACCAATCTTTTGTACTGACTAGTCATATGGGGGAGGCTAAAAATTATGAATGGGAAATCTATTTCCTTTCATTTAGGGCGGTGGGGGATGGAGATTTGTGAGCCCTTTTGGAGTTGAAACTTTTCCTAAGTGTCCAATTCATGGGAATAAAAGGTTGGCATGGTGGGTCCCCTTCTTACCCTTTCCAGCCAAGCTTTCTTCCTTCTCTCTTTCTTTATTAGTGGTGAAAGTGCAACATTTTGTTGAAGAATTGAAATTAGTACTTTTCTTATTCATAAACTATTTTTTTTTGTGTGTGTATAAAATTGACTAATAATGACTATTAAAGTAGATTAATAGGGTGTGATCTGGATTTAAAAATAGTGGGAAAACTAGAATGCTTATGGAATCTTTGCCGCCCTGTGGACGGTTCTTAATTCGTAGGCTTTTCAGTTTTTCTCTTCTTTGTTATGATTATTGGTAGTTGGCACATGTTTTATTTGGTAGAGTTTGGTTCTTTATTCCCATATCATTTTACACTTCTTTTTTCACACAGCTAATAAATAATAGAAAGTTGAGTAAATAATTATTAAGAGAAGTTTAAAATTTTGTTGTGTTGTACTAAGTAGCTTATATGATAATAGGCTTTGGAGTAAAATTAGTTCCAAAGTTGATATATTTAAAACAACTATAATAATAATAATTTCTAAGTGAGGGTGCGAAATCATGTGGGAGTGTGGGACACCAATTGTGTATGTGTTTAGTGTCGGCACTGATATTTCTTTAAATAGGATCTTTGAAAACAATATCTACGTAATATCTTGACAAACGGGATTTAAATAAATCTATAGGAACAAGGAATTGATATAAATTTATGAAGGTATTTAAACTTTTCAAAAGGAGATTTACATAAATACTTGTGTTTTCCTAAAATATTCCGTAATCTACAACTGATAATTCAATAACATATTATACAACTTAAACATGGTAAAAGTATAAAAAGATATACCCTATAAAATATGGTAAGATGACTAATTCTGAAACATATCCCCTAATTAAAGCTGTCCCTAAATACTCTCCATTATATTAAAGATTTATAATCATCGAAATCCTAGACAATCTCCATTTTGTCAACTAAATTTTCCGGCAAGCCATTTTATAAGGTTTTCTCTCTTTTTATTTTTATTTTTTTTGCTTTTACCTTTTTTTTTGTGACTAAAAGAAATTGTTGGAATATCTTGCGTTTAATTTTTTCGGTTTGAAGCTGACTTGTAAATTTTTCAATATACTAAATAGTATTATAGGTTATATATATATATATATATATATATATATATATATATATATATATATATATATATATATATATATATATATATATATATATATACTACTAGTACTATTAATTATAGAAAGAATTACAAGAAAATACACATGACTTCACATCATAACAAAAAATAGCTCATGTTTTTAAGTTTTACCCCACCTAGCCTATATTGTACATATTTTGAAAATACTAGCAATTGCAAATTCAAAATATGTGTTCTTACAACCATTACTTTTAAAAACTATAGAGTTAAATCTGTATTCTCACAACTATTATTTTCACTCTATTCTTCTCACTTTTTTTTACATATGCTTCAAGGGTCTATCTGCCATTACTGCTTCTCTCCCCATATCACATGATTGTAATATAAAAAAATTAAAGAGTAGAAGTCCAACATTAAAAGGCATTCAAAGCTTTGCTTTAGAAAATAGAATTTCTTGTAATTCTTAGTTGTTTGGATTGGGTGTTGTTCCAATTGATTGAAAACCTCAAAATGAGTTCAAGTTTAAATTTGAAGTGATTTGGAGTAGATTTGAGTAAGATTTGAGTTAAATTTCAGAAAAAACGCAAAGAAGAAGTCGAAGTCAGTTTTTTGTATAATTATGTATAATCTTGTATAATAGTGTATATGAGTGTATAAATACACTATTATATACTTTTATACACCTTTCTACAAACGTCTGTAGACGAACTTCTTCCACAATTTTCAGTTGCAATTCCTGTTCAAAACTAATCCAAATCTCCATTAAATGACTCCAAATTTTATATACAACCTCCTTATACTATTTCTAACAAGTCTAAATAACACCCACTCTAAATTTTTCACAAAATCAAATTTGAAATTTAAACCCACATATTTAAGCTTGTTAAAAATCTAATTTTTACCACCCAAATATATTTGGTTTGGTGAACTAATATTTGAGTCACAATTACTAATTCGAAAATTAACTTAAAAGCTTTAGCAATCCTTTTTAAAAATTAAATGGTAATTGGAGTTGGATGTTGAATTTTAGCCTATTATTTTTGGGCTAATTGGTTGTAAATTAAAATATTGGCTATAAAATTGAAAAATGGGGAGATCACTTGTACTTATGTGAAATTATCCCTTAATTATATCCCTATGTTTTTGCATGTTCGCTTTGAAATTTGGGTATGACATTTACCCAATTAGAAATAACAAGTGTAAGTTTAAATCAGTGTTTTAAAAGATAGGGGTGTACGGCAAGGCGTTTTACATATGCCTCGGCGGGGTGTAAGCTCCATGGGTATTTAATTTTTAATATTTTATAAAATAATATAATTATAAAAAATATTATTAAATAGGTAAAATTGCATAAAATTATATAGAAGTCCCAAATAAATTGAAATTATATAAGTGAAATTACATATAAATGCCAAATAATTATTTTTGGCATATATATATAGTTTGTAAATATGTACGTAATTAGTTTTTTAAGTTCAGTGCTTCTCTTGCTCTCTTTCAAAATATAATATGGGATTATATGTATGCGTGCTTTTATATGTATTGATTGATTTATATATAATTTTACTTATTTATTTGTGTGTGTGTGTGTATATATATATATATATATATATATATATATTTCAAATAAATAAGTAAAATTATATATAAATCCAATCAATACATATAAAAGCACGCATACATATAATCCCATATTATATTTTGAAAGAGAGCAAGAGAAACACTGAACATAAAAAACTAATTACATACATATTTACAAACTAACAGTGAAATATAAAAAGAGAGGAAAGTCATGAATTCAAAATAATAAATTTTTTACATGGAGTAAGGAACAAACCTGTTGAATTTGACATACGGAGAAGAATGAAGTTTTCTTTTGCAAAAAAAGTGATAAATCGTTGCTCTTGGTAGAGGCAGACTAGTGGAAAGAATTGGGAAAGACTTATAATTTATGGCTTTTAGAAAAGTTACTTTTAAATTTAATATTTTTAATTCCATTTTAAAAAGATGTCTCTTGGGCTTACGCCTCAACCAAAAAACTCGTCTGGGCGTACGCCTCGAACTTCTAGGTATACGCCTTACAAGACTTTCGCCCCCCACCATCGCCCTAGGGCGTTTTTGGTATGTCTTGCCCCAGGACTCGCTCCAGAAACGCCTTTTAAAACACTGGTTTAAATAGTATATGTTCATGCTATGCATTTGGCAAAACTTATCTATATAAATGATAGGTGACATATTTTATTTCATATATAAACCATTAATATATTTGAAAGATTATGCTAATTGATCTTTATATATTTAGTATACTATATATACAATAGTATATGTATATTTAATACAATCATAAAATTAATAAAAAATTTAAAGCTTGCTGTTGAAAATGGCAGAATAGCTAACATGTAGTTTTGAAAACATTAAAAAGAGAAAGTAGATTTCTCAATTAAATTCATTTTGCTCTCTTTAATTTTGCTATGTTTTTTCCCTGTACTTTTTCTCGTCTCTCTTCTAGTTCGATGTATTCTTCATCCTCTTCATTGTTCTTCTTGATTTTGGTTTTCTTCTAACTATTTTTGTGAAAAGATAGTGGTTTTAGAAATTCGTGTGGACGTAATACAAAAATAGATGATTTAGTTTAGCTTTTGGGACTTTAGGTGAGAGAATATGAGATAATTCTTCAATAAATATATTGATAGGTCAGAGAGAATCACAAGAGATAGATTTTAGGATATGAAAAGTTGTACATAATTTAATTGAAACCTAAAATTTTAAAATAAGTTGTATTATATGTAATTTTGTAAAAGTAGTTGTAGAAAATTTAATTGACTTAAAAAGATTGTATTTTAGGTAAATTTCTCTTTCAAAAGCTAGTTTAACAGTACAAGTAGGGGTGTACAAAGGAAATCGACAAACCGCATCAGCCCGACAATTCGAGTCAAACCGGAAAAAAAATTCGACTATGGTTTGGTTTGATTTGGTTTGGTGTTAAAAAAAAAACCCCAACCATAATTGGTTTGGTTTAGTTTTAACTAAATAAAGTCAAACCGAAACCAAACTAACCCGATATATATATTATGTATGTACATACATACATACTTATTGTGACGTAATGTATAAATTTATCTTTAAATTTTTCATAATTTTATCTTTTAAAGTATTATTTCAAGGTTGAACTTAGAACTTTTGAATGTTTCAATAAGTTGTATAGCCATTAACATTAGTAAAGTAAATAATGCTAACAAAAGCTCAAACCAAATCAAATCAAGGCTAATGCTAACAAAAGACATTCAATTCTTATTGCGAATGAGAATGTATTGAATATCTCCCTTATTAGTCTACTTATTTGAGCATGACTTAGTACTTTTAGATTATGTTTATTTTTATTATGACTTTTTAATTAGCAATATTAATGTTACATATTTATTGTCTTTATTGTTGAAAAATCTATGCTAATGCCATGACACATCTTATATTTTATATTATTTTTTTGAAAAATACTTTATATAGTTGTATCTTACTAGGATTAAAGAAATATTTTGAGCTCAATTAATATGTTTTGTTCAACGAAGATTTTACCGAAAAAAAACTCGAAAAACCCAAAAACCCGAGAGTGAAAAAACCGAGTTTTATCAGTATAATTTGATCTTTAGATTTAATAATCCGAGACAATTGGTTTGGTTTGATAATTATAAAATCTAAATCAAACCGACCTATCTACACCCTTAATTACAAGCATTTCTTTCATTTTTTTCTTTAATTGAATGTGGTAGTAATAATATTTCTTTGGAATAGAAACATCAAATTTCAACATAAAAGGATTTCCTCTTTTCTTTTTTCCTCTCCAAATAGAATAAATGTGGAAAGTGTCGTAACTATGAGTCATCGACTCTCCCCAGCCACGAACTTAAAGAAATATAAAAGTTGAAAATGGTGAGGTCACTATTATTATTTGGAGAAGGCGAAACTTGAAATTTCAATTTGACAAAAATGTGCTTCTTGTCGGTTTGTTAAAATAAGTTTAAAATATTTATACTAATTAAATAAGTCTAATGTTTAGTTCTTTTCCTCACAGTGTACTTTCATAAGTTGTCTTTATCTAGTTTTAACTGAATTAATATTTACTCTATAAAATTTTATTAACCATACATTAGGAGCTTATTAGGAGGCTTTATGAAAAAAGGAAATAAAATTATTTTTCAGACACGAAATATGACCACATATTGCAAAATGAAAACACCACAATCCAATCATATGGTTCCACAGAAAAATAATTTTGGTACCGAAACCTAGCACAATTCAAAATTATATTTCGAGACGCGTGACTATACTTAGATGGTTGTTGCTTCTAATTTTGAGAAAACTAAAAAAAATTCTTCTTAAAATGTTAGACTTTGGCAGTTCAATTTTAATTATTTTTAATTTTAAGATCTTAACTTGATTGCAAAATGGGATGAAATTAAAAAATAGGCAGATTTATAAGTGGTAATTGAAAATTGGTCACGCTTTAAAAGTAATCGAAGTTTAGCCACTTTTCATGGAAAAATAAATCTGAACGAAAATACTGTTTAAAATCCAAAAGTATTCGAGCATAATATACTGAAGTTTGAATTTTTTACATGTGAACTTCCAGTATAATATACTGTACTTCCAGCATAATATACCGGAGTTCCATCATAATATGCTGGAAGTTCATACACAGTTGCTCCAATCTCCAGTATATTATACTGGAACTTTTCGTGTTGTAGCAAAATAATAACTCTTTTTCAATAATTTTACAACTAGCTATTTTTCAATCACCAGTCTGAAAGTTGGTTAACCCGTGCCATTTTCACTTCAAAATGTTAGGTTTTACAATTCAAACTTCAGGCCCGAAGTGTGATATGGTTAACATTAAGTACTTTTTAAAATTTTGGTTATATTTTAAATAGCTGTCCTAAAAACGACTACTTGTGCATGTTTGTTAAACAAGGCTGGTTGTGTTAAAATTTTGGTTACATTTTAAAGTTGGTTTTGAACGCATAAACAAAAACAGGAAAGATAGTACACTTGTAAGTCAAAGAATAATACTCCTACTATTGTTAAGTTATAAAAAGGAGTTATTTAATCATTATTATCATTCTATAATACATACCTGAGCAATAAATAAAATGGATTTACATATTTCTCTGAGCTGGCTTACAGTTTACTCATTCCTAGTAGCTCATTTGTAATGGATGCTTAATTGAATAAAACTGTATCTTGCATCAGAATTGTATGTAAAAAAAAAATGAAAAAGGGTCAAATATATCCCTTACTATAAAAAAAAAGTCAAATATATCCTTGGTTATACTTTGGGTTCATATATACCTATTCCGTTATACTTTGAACTGAATATACTCCTCATTTTAACAGAGAGATACATGTCATTATCATATTAGTTATTTTTCACAAAGCACAATCTTTAATACCTAATTAGCAATAAATAGAAACATTTCCTATATTACGTGGTATAGATATGTTTTACTGTAATTGACGATGTATGTAATGTATTAAATGTATTGTATTCAAGAATACAACATAAAATAACGTCGCACAAACAGGAATTCCAGTTAAACTGGATATGTATTAAGATGTATTCAACAGTATTTAGCGCAAATTATGTAACGTATCTGCACAATTTATGGGACGTGAAGGAAGATAAAAACGGAAGGAAATAAAATCAAATTTGATTTCCCTAATTTTAGTTAACAAACTTAAAGATACAACAACAATATGTATTATTCTCTATATTGAAATCGTATAAACGTGAAGGACAAAAAACAGAGGAAGAAGATTCCAAACTGTGCGATTTGCTTTTCCATCTGTCGATTGATACAAATTCAATACATGTTAATACATATAAATACATTACTAAATATGATAAGATATATGGTATCATACAAATACAAGTTCAAGTATTTAAGATAAATACACTTGAATACATATGCATATTTTTTTGAAAATCTACTGAAAAAATTAAAATATCTCAAATAGGGTTCTTACTGGGAATTTTTGCCGCGTGAGGATATAGTGTGAAAATGGCGGAGTTTTCCTCTGTTAATGGCGGAGACGGGCTATAATGTGTATAAGAAGAGTGTTTGTTGAAGAAGAGTGAAAACTGTATTAAGAAGAAAGAGAAATGATGAAAAGCAGGAGTTATACGTTAAATTGATGAGAGAAAAATATTTTGTACAATTTATTAAAGCTTAATTATAGGAAGGTATTAAATTTAAATTTTTTGTTACAAACTAAAAAAGGTATTTATGTTTGGCTCAAAATGATTACAAGTATTTATGAACTCAAAGCAATTATTAAAAATAAAGGGCCAATCATAGCATGTCGTAACACATCTGAAATTCAGTAAAGGAAAAGATAACGGGGACATATGTAGAGACAACAGAAGATATTAGTGATCTTTATTCATGATAATGGGTTGATCTGCCTCTCCATGAAGAGGTTCAGATCCTCACAATCATGTTCTCATATATCTGCTGTTATTTTGTATTTTTGGTATTGGGTTCTCACTCTGCGTTGTACTCTGTATTTCTTAGAGCCTCCATGGGGAGAGAGTAGAACCCCCTTTCTCATGACTGTCTTGGTATATATAGATCTTTTCGTGCTAGTTGACTTTATTGGTGATTGGGTCCGTGTCAGGATATTATTTCGGGCGTACCCGGAAGGCGTCGATCTCGCCCAAAACCTCTGGGCGGACGCGGGTAGTGTTTCCTGGTCGAGGGCGGCCTTATCGCTTGCGACGTTTGTGTTAGTCGAGGGCGGCCTCGCAGCTTTTTGCATGAACTTGGGTCGAGGGGGACGACTAGTCGACTTGATTATTATAAGGTCGAATTACGGCTCATACAATTTATATAATGTAAATTTTTAAAATGGTATTTATATGTTATAAATATGGTACTAACTTATTGTATAGATGGTAAAATTTCCTTATTTTAACTATCCCTAATTTATTAAAATCCAACTCATAACCCGCTATCCAATTAAAGATCCGTACTCATAAATCCATTTAAATTATTTATTTTGCTCCCTTCTTCTTCTTTGTAGACTCCTCCCATTTTGTTTTTCCTCTGGGCAACTTCGCTTCTTCCCCTCTCTCTCTCTCTTTTTTTTTTAATTTTTGCTCATCTTTGACTCTGAGCAATTTTAAACGAGTTTGAGTCATAGCCCATTCTTCGACTCAAAATCGCTCAAAAAGGCAAAAATAATTTGGACACAAAACGTCGGCAAATTTTGGACCCAAAACGTCCATCTAGATAACTAAATGTGGATGATCGTGTACGCATTTATTAAAACACAAAGGTAAAAGCGTTATATAATGTTATATTAGAGTAGTGTATATCTATAACTCGTAAAGAGGTTACTTTCATTATTCTTCTTCATTATGTAATTGACGTTCCATTACTTCTCACCATTATAGTTGTAACTCTCACACCTCCGTAACATCACCCTGATCTTTCTTCATGATCTCAATGATTAATGCTATATTTATAGCATCCCTTTATATTATCCCAATGTCATCATATCAATATAGGTTTTTAGAATCATGCATGTTGATAATATATGAACACTTGAAGAATAAGATAGTTCTCTGTTTTTCTCTTTTATCTATTGTCTATTTTCTTGTTTTATATTAGTATTTTGAGCTTAATTTTTGAATACGTTATCAATACGAATCTCTATTGCCATCATCAACTCGGATTGATTTTCGTTTCTTAATAGCATGGCTAATGGAAGTTCAAAATGATATAGAGCCCTCCATGGTCATTTTTGTCTATTGTAGCAACTGAAGTTGCACAATATTTTTCTTGAAGGAAGGTTTAAGTCGTCCCATGCATTTCTAATACATCCGTTCACCAGATTTACATTTTCATGCGAATTCAAGATTTATAGTGCTTGAAGTGAATGTGTCACGATTCGAAATTCTCACCCTCAGAATCGTGATGGAGCCTAATATTTCACTCGCTAAGCCAATGTTAGACATAGTATATCCATTTTTAACAATTCAAATTAAATAATAACTCAAAAATTGAACAGTCTGAAATACAGTGAGAAAACCATAAAAACAACGATATCTAGATACAATCCTAGAACTGGTGGCAAAAGTATACGAGCGACTAGAGAACTACAAATAGAAGTCTTAATGAAAGCATAACTATCTGAAATAAAGTAAACAACTAGAGTGATGTAGGAAGGGACTTCTGGACTACTGACTGTCACTAGGACCGATTCCAAAATCTGCACAAGAAGTGCATAGTGTAGTATGAGTACAACCGACCCCATGTACTCTATAAGTTCGGAGACTAACCTCGACGAAATATTGATGATGCTAAGGCGGCTCAACAATAACAACAACAACAACAACAACAACAACAACAACAACAACAAAGGAATTAACGACAAAGTAGTTAATTGGCAAAAGTAAACTAAAACCTCGAAATCAGTGAAACTAGAAATATTAGTCCTTAGAATCTCATATGAAAATACTAAAAGTTAATACAATACAATAATGAGTACAACATATACAATCCGTTGTGGCACACAATCCAATCCCCCCGTATAAATACAATCCTCCCTTATTTTACCATATTAATATCAATGACAACATGTATAATTCATTGCGGCGCACAACCTGATCCCACAGTATAATCAGAATCTATATCATAATCCTTCCTTATTTCACCATATGAAAATCACACATAATTGTTGTGTGCAATTCAATCCCACTATATCAATATCAATCCTTCCTTATTCCACCCGTTGCGGCGTACAATCCGATCCATGTATAAATAAAATTCAGTAAATGTAATCAACTCAATAACTCAATTCATGATAATCTCTTCTATTAAAGAGTATGAAAGCAAATCCGTAAAGGAACTACATACCAAATCAAGAAATGATACTATTAATATAAAGCAACAAGACAAGCCAAATATTTGACAGTTAAAGTGTACTAGTAGGACACATGAGGCAAGTAGCAATTACTTGCGGAATCATAGAAGAAACAAACATTTCAATACAAGAGTAAATAAATGATAAGTAACAAGTTACGACATAGAAAACAATTAAAGCATGTAACAGTTATGTAACGACCCGACCGGTCGTTTTAGAAAATTACGCCCCAATCCCTAATTTAACCATTTCCCTAAGTATATTTCTGCTATTGTGGTTTGCCGGGAGAGTCGGCCCTGAAATTTGAAGTATTTTGGGACACTTAGTCCCTAAATGAGAGCTTTAAAGTTAGAAAATGGTCCGTAGCCGGAACAATGTTAAGACGACCTCGGAACGGAAATCCGATGGTTCCATTAGCTCCGTTAGGTGATTTCGGGGTTGGGAGCGCGTTCGGAATGTATTTTGGAGGTCCGTAGCTCAAATAGGCTTGAAATGCCGAAGTTGGAAATTTTGGCGAATCCGAACGATAGGTGAGATTTTGATCCGGGGGTCGGAATGGAATTCCGACAATTTCTGTAGCTTTGTTATGTGAATTTGGATATGTCCGCAAATTTTCAGGTCATTCGGACGTCGTTTGGTCGGGTTTTAGATCGAATGTGCAATTCGGAAAGTTTTAAGAAATTTAGGCTTGAATTCGATGTGAATTATTGATTTTTGATGTTATTTTGGCGATTTGATCGCGCGAGCAAGTTCGTATGATGTTTTTAAGTCAGATGTGCATATTTAGTTTGGAGCCCCGAGGGCTCGGGTGAACTTTGGATAGGCCACGAGATCAATTTTTCATGTTAGAAGTTGTTGTCTGCAACTAGTCTGCAGAGTTCGCAAATGCGAACAATAGTTCGCAAATGCGAACTCCCCACTATTCTACAGAGTTCGCAAATGCGAACAATTGTTCGCAAATGCGAACTCCCCCCTATTGTGCCTGTGTTCGCAAATGCGAACAATAGTTCGCAAATGCGAACTCGACACTATTCTGCCTATGTTTGCAAATGCGAACAATAGTTCGCAAATGCGAACCTCCCAATATTTAGCCTGTGTTCGCAATTGCGAACAATAGTTCGCAAATGCGAAGCCCCCAGTTTTTCCTTGGCTTCGCAAATGCGAACAAAAGTTCGCAAATGCGAACTTCCCAGCCTTAGCTTATTTTTCAAACTCCAGAAATTGGTCGGGGTTCGCAATTGCGAACCCATATTCGCAAATGCGAACACAGAGACTTGTAAATCACGATTTCTAGCTTTAATCTTCACATTTCACAACCCAAAAACACCCATTTGCGATTCTTCACGGATTCCTTCTTCTTCAAAACAATTGTAAGTCACTTTTTACTTAATTCTTTCAATTCTTAACATAATTATATATGTTTTTCAATAGAAATCAAAGGTTTTCATGGTAGAATTTCTTGTTTTTGGTAGAATATAGGGTTTTTCATAAATTGGGAAATTGGACCTCGAATTGAGGTCCGATTTTGAAACAAATCATATACTTGAACTCGTGGGGGATGGGTAACCGGATTTTGGTCCGAACCCCGAGTTCCGACCATGTGGGCCCGGGGTTGAAATTCACTATTCCGGGCAGAATGTTGTAAAAGTTGTAATTTGGCCTTAGGAATTAGTTTGTTGAGTAGTATTGATGATATTAATTCAATTGTGTATAGATACGATTGGATTGGAGTCAAATTTGAAAGAAAAAGGCATTGCCACGGATTGAATTGTTCGTAAACATTGAGGTAAGTGGCTTGTCTAACCTCGTGTGGGGGACTTTCACCCCTAGGATATTATGTGATATTTTAAATGCCTTGTACGCGAGGTGACGGGCGTGTACATGTGTTGGTTGTTGAACACATACTTTACTTAAAATGTTTAATGAGTAATATTCCTGTTTTTAGCTGTTAAATTCGATATTCCTACCTGATAGCAGTTAGAAAAGCACGATTATGTAGTATTTAACTGTCTAGTTGCCTAATTGTCTTGCTTGAGTTTTTTTGGTAATCGCTGGCGCTGTTTATCGGCGAAGTTATAGTTAAGCATATTATACTTCTCTCTGTGTATTCCTTTACTTGTTGTGTTTGTGGACTGCGGGTTCGATTCCCGGAGATCCTGAGATTTATTGAAATGTGGACTGCGGGTTCAATTCCCGGAGATCCTGAGATTTATTGAGATGTGGACTGCGGGTTCGATTCCCGGAGATCCAGAGATTTATTGAAATATGGACTGCGGGTTCAATTCTCGGAGATCCTGAGATTTATTGAAATGTGGACTGCGGGTTCGATTCCTGGAGATCCCGAGATTTATTGAAATGTGGACTGCGGGTTCGATTCCCGGAGATCCTGAGATCTATTGAGACATGGGCTGCGGGTCCGATTCCCGAAGACCCAGGGGTACTGAAAATGGGACTGTGGGTTCAATTCCCACAGGTCCTGGACTTGTTTTATTGAGTTGGTTATTCCCGAGATCCTAAGTTATTGGAAGGGACTACGGGTTCGATTCCCGAGATCCTGAGTTATTGGTAGGGACTGCGGGTTCGATTCCCGGAGATCCCGAGTTATTGAGATATTTTTGAGACATGGGCTGTGAGTTCGATTCCCGGAGACCCAGAGGTATTGAGAATGGGATTGTGGGTTCAATAACCCACAGGTCGTGGACTTGTTTTATTGAGTTGGTTATTTGTTGTTAGCTTAAATTGTAGACGGTTGCAATAATCATTTTATTATTGTTATTGCGGAAATTATTATCATTTAAACTGTTTGTTATTGTTATTATCACTATATTATTGCTTCTCTCAGTAGGGCCCTGACCTTCCTCGTCACTACTCCATCGAGGTTAGGCTTGGCACTTACCGAGTACCGCCGTGGTGTACTCATGCTACTCTTCTGCACACTTTTGTTGTGCAGATCCAGGTACATCAGGACAGGCTCATCCTAGGTGATTCAGCAGCATATTTGGAGACCTCGAGGTACGATCTGATACGTCCGCGGATCCAGAGGCTCTCCTTCTATTCTGATAGTTTTGGTAGATGTTTCTCCTTCCTTTCGTTGTTTAGATACTCTTTACACATAGAGCCACAGTTGTATTTTCTCTTTTAGTCTGTGTTATCCGTGGGATTCCGGGTCTTGATGGTGTTATATACAGTGTGTTCTTGACGAGTGTGTGTGCCAAGCGGCAGAGATTACACTTTATTTATCTTATTCCGCTGTTATCTTATCTTTAACGTTCATAACTTGTATATTCCGCAACGTGTTAGGCTTACCTAGTCGTGGGGACTGGGTGCCATCACGACATGTTCACGATTGGTGAACTAGGGTCGTGACAAGTTATGACATGGAATAAGATAATTAACGAAATACAGAAAAATATGGAAAATAATTATTTTGATGGCGTATATACATTCTTCATATCGCATATACGCCATAACATATGAAATTCACATAACATACAGTTCAAGTGTTCTTAATCCCTTCAAATCAAGGTTAGACACAACACTTACCTTGCTTCGCAAGCAAATCAAAGCTCAACCGGGGCCTTTCCTCTAAAATTTGCCTCCAAACCTATCGAATCTACCAACATCCACTTAATATTAACAAACAATGTTAGAGAAATCAATTACAATAAATAAATCTAAGATCTTTATAATTTTTCCAAAAAATCAACAAAAGCCAACCCCTAACTCGCTTGGTCAAAACCAGAGATTCGGATCAAAACTCAATTATCCATTCACCCCGACCCCGATTATGTGATTAGTTTTGAAATTCGACCTTAATTTGAGGTCTAAATTTCAATTTTATTAAATCCCCCAATTCTTCCCAAATCCCTAATTTTCTACCATGAAAGAGCATAGATTAAGGTCCAAAATCGATGGTTATTGACGGAAATGGAAGAATGAGTTAAAGTAAACTAACCTATGAAATGCTGATGAGATTTCTCTTCAAAATCGCCTTAGGCCGAGCTTTAATGTGAACGTGGTGAAACATTGGCAAAATCCCAAATTTTTAGAAGTTTAAAAGATCGAGCGTCAAGTGTTCTTCGCATTTGCGAAGCACCTAACGTGTTAGCGAAGAGAATTGGCCAAAAGTCCATCGAGATCGCGATCACCTCTTCGCGTTCACAAAGACCTAGCCCTCTAGCCTTCGTGTTCGCGAGCCTGAGCTCACGTTCGCATAGATTGACCTGCCCAGCTCCCATAGAACCCCACAAACCTTCGCATTTGCATGTGGGTGGTCGCGTTTGCGAAGGGTAAGACCCCTAAACTTTTGCGTAGAGTAAAACCATCCTAGCTCCAATTTCCCTTTCACGATCGTAAGAGTGGCTTCGCAAAACACCAGACACCAGCAGAATCAAAACCAACAATAGCATATGTCCAAAAATCACTCGATAGCTTATCCGAAACTCACCCAAGCCCCTTGGGCTCCAAACCAAGTATGCACACAAGTGTAATAACATCATACGAACTTACTCGCACAATCAAAATACTAGAATAACATCTAGAACTATGAATCGAACATCAAAATGAATGATATTTTCAAAGAAACTCAAGAACATAAATTTTTTCAACCGAACGTCCGAATCACATCAAATCAATTTCGTTTTACTACAAATTTTGCAGACATGTCAAAAATACTGAAATAAACCTATATCAAGTTCTGGAACCAAAATCTGAATTCGATAGCAATAAAGTGTTGGTAAAAATAAGAAATTCTTTAAACCTTCAAATTACAAATATTCAAAAAATCACGTAAAATCAAGTTAGGGACCTCCAAATTCGATTTCGAGTATCTACTCAAGTCACAAATCACGACACATAATAAATAACTCAGTAGGGGCAGCTCACCGTGGAATCTCGGTCAAGTATCAGGAACATGCATTAGACTAGTAGCTAGATGCACCTGCCTCTGATCCTGTACATTTAAGTACATAAGCATAGTATGAGTACATAAACAATATGTATCCAGTAAGTATTCAGTCTAACATCGATGAAGTAGTGACGAGGGGTCGACTTGACATTGTCAATAATGATATAATTTAAGTGTTATGCTAAGCATGGATGTTATGAATAAATAACAGTTGACAATAAGAGGTGACAAGTTCTTTCATAAATAATATTTTAGTTAAAAAATCTCTATATCAAGGCGTTTTAAACAATTCAAATCACAAAAGTACCAAGCAAGTAGCATGCTCAAATAATGCCAAGGTCGTACGACCCAATCTAACATAAAATAAAGTGTGCACTCCTAGAGGGTTGAACAACGCGAACTATAGATGCATCTATTACTCATCGAGAATCATACATGCAACGAGGCATACACGGATAAACAAATCAAGCAGTCAATCAATAATTTATTAGGAAACCAATTGTCCAAGGTAATGTCAAACTTCTCTTTAATGGTCAAGAAAATGATTTTTAACTTCCTAGAAATTAATTTACTAAGTTCGACATGATTTACGACATTTAAATTAACAATAAAGTTACAATTAAGGCAAGTAAGGCATGCTCTTGGGTCCTAAAGTACCTGGACTTAAGCATAATAGTAGCTACGCATGGACTCTCGTCACCTCGTGCATACGTAGCCCCCACATTTAGTTGTAAATATTTAATTATTTTTCCTATGGAGATAGTTTCCTCTTACAAGGTTAGAAAGGAGACTTACCTCATCCCAAAGCTCACTTCCAAATTCAAGAATGTACCCAAAACCCTCAATTCGGAGCCGAACGATCCAAAATTAATCAAATTGGGTAAGAACTAGTCAGTACAAGCTCAAGAGTTCATATTCTAACTATTAAAGTAGGTCCCCAACTCTAAATGTAAGGTTCCTAAAATTCATCCTCGGGCCCACGTGCCCAGATTCCAGAAATGTTTGAAGAAAGTTGTTACCCGTGACCTAAGGATCAAGAATATATGATTTTTTCTCCATTCCATAACAGTTTTATGGTTAGATCTTGTCTTTATCAAAACCCTAGGTTTTTCTCTAATACCATAATTTTCACTAATATTTGTGTATTAATCTACCCAAAAACCCAATATTAATCTCACATTAAGTAGAATTATCTTACTCAAAGTGCTAGGTTAAAATCCCCTCTTCGAAAGCTCCCAAATCGCCCAATTGTAAAAGTGTAACGAAATAAATGGCCTAAGTCTAGTTTTTAAAAGCTTTGTTCAATCCTCTAATGTCGCATTTGTGACATCAGGTTTGCAATTGTGATAAAATCATTGCAAATGCGAACATGGGCTCCCTCAGGGTCATAATTGCCACAAAAGAGTCGCAAATGCCCTGATGGTTCGCAAATGCGAAGGAAATATCACAAATGCAACGACTGCCCGACTCAGGCTTCTTCGTAATTGCGAAGCCTTCATCGCAAATGCGAACATATCCTTGCATTTGTGAGACCAACAACGCCTGGCCAAAAACACTAGAAAACTGGAGTGTTTTCACTCCAACACACGTCTGAGACTCACCCGAGCCCTCGGGGATCCACATCAAATACTTACGCAAGTCTAGCAACATCATACAAACTTGCTCGTACGATCAAAATACTGAAATAACATCAAAAACTAAGAATCGCCACCCAAAATTAATGAATCTAACATAAGAACTTTAAGTTCTTCAATTTACTTTCAGCGTGCCTAAATGTACTTATACTACTCGGATTGACGTGCAAATGATATTACAGAACTGTTCTCAATTTCAAAAATCTATTTGTAATAACATAAAATCTCGCTCCAAACCAAATATTTAAGAACTTCTAAAACCTTCAAGAACTAACTTTTACTATTATGCACTAAAACGCTCTCAGGTCATCCAAAACCCAATCTGGACGTACGCACACGTCCGAAATCATCATAAGAACCTATTAGAATCATCAAATCCCGATTCTAAGGTCTTTTATTCAAAATGTTGATCGAAATCAAATTTGACCTTTTAAGTCAACCTTAAGGAATCAAGTGCTCCGATATCAACCCAAACTCTTACAAATTCCGAACCAACCATCCCCTCAAGTTATAAATCAGTTAACACACGTACGGAAAGTCTTATTTAGAGGAACGAGATTCTATAAAGCAAAACGATCAGTCGGGTCATTTGACCAAAGTTAACTCAATTGAGTTTCAAAGCTCTAGTTCATAGATTAATCCATTTTTCACATAAAAAACCTTCCGAAAAATTATATAGACTGCACATGCAAGTCGAGAAATTATTGATAGCGCTTTTCAAGATCTTAAAATACTGCGATGATTATTTAATTTAAAGATGACATTTGTGGGTCATCACACTTGTCTTACCTTGTATTATTGTCATTTGTTGCTGTTATATGTGATGCGGTGATGTTCGATCCTTCTGTGTGATGTAACTATTGATTCTGTTTGTTGCATCATGTATTTATTTTGTTTACTTTGGGACTACGAGTTAGATTCTCGGGAGATCCCCCTGCACATTTACTTTGGGACTACATGTTAGATTTCCGGGAGACCCCCCTGCACATTTACTTTGGGACTACAGGTTAGATTCCCAGGAGATCCCCTCTGTACATTTACTTTGGGACTACAGGTTAGATTCCCGGGAGACCCCCCTGTACATTTACTTTTGAACTACGGGTTAGATTAATGGGAGATCCCCCTGCATATTTATATTTGAGGACTACAGGACGGTATTTTGGGAGATACCCGCTTGCTATCTCTATGCTAAGTTGTACTCCTTTCGCGATAATTTTGTCTCCATTGTAATTATTGTTATCAATTCAAGTGTTTTAATGATTTAGATTTCTTTACGGCTGTGATCCTTTGTGTGGAATTCATAGTGTTGACAATACTTCCCCTTATTTGTTTCATATATATCCAATACTTCAAATTTCAACAATTGTTATATTATTAGCTCAATTGATTTCTCAACTAAATTTTTCTTAAACCATTTGCGATTGTACTTTACTTAAGAAGTAATTTCTACTAAGTTAATTCATCAAATCCCTTGGTAAAAGAAATAATTTATTCGATGTTGTATTTTAATTGAAACATGGTACTTTATTTATTCAAATAATTTCTAAAAATAACTTCATCTTTTTTGTGATGATTTTCTAATGGGTTTAGAAGTTATACTCTACTTCTTGTTAAGTAAATGAGTCTCCGTTAACATTCTTAAATTGTATTGGGTTGTGGACCCTATGAACTGAGTAACCTAAGAACGTTGTTGCGCAATGTGAAACATAAATCTGTGGGTACAAGGTGCCAGGGGAAATATATATTATTTATGATTATGAAATGAGACGTCACAATGTGACCTTTACTCGATAGAGTTATATTCCAAAGATGCTTGTTTGAAGGAAATATATTTAAATGATATTTATAGTTGAAGGACTTGATTAATTGATTGCACTTGTATACATTATTCGTTGAGCAATATTTATGGTGTTTTTGTTGCCTACTATTTATATCGCCGGATGATCATTATTTTCATCATTTTTATCTACTTCCTATTATTGTTGTACGCTATATTGCAAAAATTTATTTGGTAGTCCGGTCCTAGCCTCGTCACTACTTCGCCGAGGTTTGGCTAGGCACTTACTAGCACATGGGGTCGGTTATGCTGATACTATATTCTGTATTTTTTTTGTACAGATCCCAGTGCTGTAGACTTCGAACCGCAGTGAGATTTTTTGCTTCTTGTTCATCAGGTGACCCGAGGTAGTCCTGCAGGCGTCCGAATGCCTTAGCGTCTCCTTCATATTTACTATTCCTATTTCCTTCATATATTTCTAGAACAATGTTGTATTTATTTCTTTCAGAACTTTATTTGTAGTACTCTTAGATAGTTTGTAAAGTTGTGACACCAGTCTTGGGTAGATTTGTTAAGGATTAATATTAGCAGTATTATTCAAAACTTTACAATGCATCCTTCAGCTTAATCATTTATGTTGTTATCTAATTGTTGGCTCTTAACTGTTAGTGGATGAAAAATGGAAACAACGTAAATAGCTCAGTTGGTTGGCCTGCCTAGCTTTCACTAGTAGGCGTCATCACGTTTTCTGAGGGCGAAAAAATCCGGATCGTGACAGGACCCTAGAGACAAACTCCTCCATTAACCTTTGGGAGTCAAGATGTATTCCACAATCACCTTCTCTTCGAGCTTCAATTCATAGTCCCTTAAACTCTAACGAAATGGGACTCAAAATCAGTCATATCTGGAGAAATAACAATTGGGATTGGACTGCTCTTTCCCTCCAAATCCCTACATAAATCACCACCAAAGCATTAGCCACTATTATACCTAATACACCTGGATATACAGATAAGCCCTAATGAACCCTTTCTAGAAATGGATTATTCTCAACCAAATTGGTATACCCATTGCTACATAATCGACCCTACATTCCCTACAACTTCAAATGGATTTGGACTTTGCGTACCCTAGAAAAAATTATATTCTTCGTATGTCTTTGTTCACATAATAGATTACCAACCAGAGTATACCTCTATCATATTGGAATAAATGTAGAGCGAAGTTGCGCTATATGTACCAATCCACAAGAAACCATCCACCATATTTTATTCGAATTGCCTGTAGCAGTAAAGTTTTGGCAAAGCATAAATCTGAATAGCTTAAATCTCCCTTACCAATAGATCACTGGCTTAAAGAACTGCATGATGAAAATATTTCACTCCAACATATCCATCTACAGTGGCTGGACTTCCTTCCTTTTGCACTATGGCATATCTGGCTAAATAGAAATCGCAATATCTTTGAAAACACAAAGCACCTTCTCCCCATTAACATCCGTGCCAGGCGAGCTCTAGAATTTAAACACACTACATCACCTAGATTAACAAACACTATAAAAAGGTAATTCATGTAAGTTGGTCACACCCAAGAACTGGTTACTTTAAGCTAAACACAGACGGGGCGTTTAACATCAACACAAATAGTGGTGGAATTGGTGGATAATCAGGAACTCGAATGGAGACTGGGTAACAGGATTCAACAAACATTCCCATGCAATAAATCACACACACATGGAGATGCTATCTCTGCAGCAGGGACTCCAAATAACGTCAGATCAACACTTAATTCCCATTGAAGTGGAAACAGACTCCACTAAGGTCATACAACTCATACATCAGCAAGTCCCTATTTATCAAAATCTGGTTTATTCTTGTAGGTGCCTATTGAGGAAGTTGGGGAATTCAGTGATCCGGCATAACTTTCGTGAGACGAATAAGGTAGCCCACTTTTTGGCCATAGAAGGTTCCAAGCAAGCCATGCACAACTATCTACCAGTTCTGCTACAACCACTGCATCCATATGGTCAAAATTACAAGATGACAAACAAGGGGTGACCTATAAAAAACTAGTATCTATATCTATGTATAATAGCCTGGTTTGTCTTGGGAACTTAGGAGCATTAAACGTAGATGATATTACTACTACTAGTACTACTGCTTCTTCTCCTGTAATGATAGCGCATAATGCATCACTTGTAACTGCTTAGTTCTATATATATAAAATATTCAGTTAACCAAAAAAAAAAAAAAGATAGATAAACTATACTAATTACAACAGAAAGATGCTGCTCAACCGTGTTTCAATTCTCAAAAGGACCTTCACGCAAACAAAACCCCCTTTTGAAATTGTTACCGGACAGCAACCGTTTCTCCCGCAGACAGGGAATGCATTCATCATGCCGTAATTGCCTCGAGCTGCCAACTTCTCGAACGAATAGGAGCACAATATGGAGATAGTGCGGAGCTATCTCGTTAGAGACCAAGAGTGGGCAAAAAGGTTCACCGAACATAATCTTTGCTTTGCCCATCATCATATAGGGGACAAATTAATGTTATGCATCCCAAAGCAATACTTGTTCGAGAGAGGACCCATGAATCTTGCCTGCAGCAAAAATAAATTGGGCCACTGTCCATTAAAAACATATCGGGAAATCAACATCCTAGGTGAAAACTCCATTATGGTGGAAAATCCATCCAGTGTTCCATGTCAGCGGCATGAAATCATTGCTTCGCGACCAAAGCATGCTCAAAGAATAGAGGGGCGCAGACCTCCCAGAACAGAGGGGTGCATACCTCCTAGAACAGAGGGGCGCAGACCTCCCAACCAGTAACCATCAGAACAACCCTCATCATCATTATCATCGTGATAAGGCCCTGAGGACGGTGCCAACTCAGATTGGGGAGAATGTCATGGTCTGATTTCCACACACGCCCCATGATCTCTTGGCCGTGCCCCATGGCGGCATATCAAGCCTCACAATGCCTAGCGCCATGTTCAAACCCCGTGGTCTTGGCTACGCTAAGCGCCAAGTGCGCATATACGTCTGTTGTCCCACCAATGCCTCTCGCCAGCGCCCAGCGGCTGGCCAATGACAATAGCGTCGCGCACCTGACAATGCCACGCGTGCACATCCTGATGCCTCGCTAGTGCCTAGCTGCAGGCCCATTCCAGCAGCGCCCTGTGCACAAACCTTGATGCCAAGCACCAGCACCCAGCCTCAGGCGTACACAACAAGTGTCGCGCGCGCCCACAGCACCACGCGCACAGACCTTGACCCACACGACAAAGTTGGTGCTATCAGACTTGATTCTACATTGTAATAAACTAAGTCCTTTTCATTGTATTGCTTTAGGCGAGTTTACATCATTTTCATTGAGTTTGCTCCTATAGCTTTATTAGGGCAAGTCATGTAACTTTGATTTTTTTTAAAGTATTATTAGGGGGACTAAGCAATCGAATATTTTCAAGCAATCATTTCTCCGTACTGGTGTCTCTCCCCCTCGACACCGCATCTTTTGTAATTAGCTTTCATTCATCAATAAAATCAGCATCATCATTCAGCATCATCATTCAAAACTACAACAGAAAGCACCAATTTGAACAACCATCAACAAAATTAAAATACCTAGTTCATCTTTTTCGAGTTCAAATATCAAACCCACTTCTAAAGTTCAAGTATGTTTATTAATGGTGGATCTAAAATTTTGGCACAAACTCAAACTACCAGGGTTACACAGAACTTGAAAGTTTTTCAAGTGTTCGAATACCAAATAACCCAAACAATGAGCTACAATTTGAGTTTAAGTTTTCAGCTCCCGATTTGAAACATAACCAACTCTTAAAATCAAACTTGAAATTTCTAGTACAGATTTTTCCGAATACCAAAGTTAAAAAAGTATATGATTTTTTTAATCCAGTAGCCTTAGATGGGCTGAAACAGTTTCAGCCATATAAATGAAGGAGAAGAACCATATGTATGGATTAGATCTCAGTTCTTTTGGGGTGGGTTTGGATATCGGGCCGGGACTGAATGAGTAGTGTAAAAGGTTAGATGGTTAGATTATTTAAGTTCGTGCCACGTGTCATAAAGAAAGAGTCCGTTAGATATGGGGAAGAAATATTAAAATGGATAATGGTAGGGGCAAATAGTAAAGGATAGTATAATGGAGGGTACTAATAACTAATTTTGATAGTACAATGACACATCTGACCTTATTTCATATTTTCACCCATACAAATCACATTGCATAAAATAATAAAAGTGTAAGTTAATAATGTTTCTAATGTGTAAGACTTTGACGATCACTAAAGTTTTGGTATTAATTTTTTTTTATTTGAACTATATAAAAACTCCTAATATTTTGATTATATAAGTTTTTTTCATAAATCATTAAAGATTAAAGTTTACTATACAATGTAAACCATATGTATAAAGTGTACTGGGACGAGTAACAAAATATAGTTTAAATGAATTACATGCCTACATTTTAAAATAATTAATAATTTATAGCAAAAATAAATACTACAATGTACTTTGATTTTTTATTATATATTATAATATTACCCATATTAAATTACAAATCCAATTATAATATTCGGCAAATGAAGCATGGATTAGATACTCAAGTTTATATATTACAATTAGCAATAAATCATAGTGACACTTAACAATTGCACGTTATGTATACATAAGTTAATAATACTTATATTATTTCTTAAAGTTTTATAATAATATGGGATACATGCAATCCTAATACTAGTATATATATATTTTAATGTATTCCTTAATATGAATCTCAAAGGTCAAAGGGAGAAATAAAAAAAAGCAAGATTTATAACTGGTCATTCAAAAATAGCCATAATTTTAAAAATAATAGTAGAAATTTAGCCACTTTTTATATAAAGATAAATTTAAACGAAAACACTATTGAAAATCCGAGAAAATATTCCAGTATAATATACTGAAGTTTCAACATAAGTATAGTGGAGCTCCAGTATAACAATAGATAAACTTTTCGCGTGTTGGAGTTCCAATATAATATGCTGGAATTGTATACATGTGTACCGATCTCTAGTATATTATGTTGGAACTTTATATGTTATAGAAAAATAGTGGTTATTTTTCAATGACTTTACAATATTAATTATTTTTAATGACCGACCCGAAAACAGTTAGCGCTAACTACAAGTAATATGGTCTAGAAGCAGTACTAGATTAGTAGATTTACCTTTAAGTACTTAATAAGTAATAGTATAAGTAATATTTAGACGTCTATCCCATGCTTTATTTCTCGTTGAAAACCTTAAATTGCATTGCTTCAAATATGTTTTACACATGCAAAGGAAAAACCTGGCGGCATCAATCGCTTTTGATTTCGAATTTTTATGTGGAGTTCTATTTTGGCAACTGAAGTTGCAACCCAAAGTTTGAAATAATACTGCAGCTTTGTTTTTACAACTGATTTTATGAGTGCTTTATTGCTCTATCATATCAGAACCAGACACACTTGCCTTCACAACAAGCTCTGCGCTTTGAACATTTACTTCAGCACAATCTCAGTCCAATGCAGACAACAGCAGCCCATAAAACGCCCCTTTCAATGCCTACAGCACCACCAAGAACCAGAAATCTCTGGGTTTCATCAAAAGGGCTTCTCCAAAATCACCCAACAAATTGTTGGAAGGGCAGTTCATGCTGTTTGTCTTAAGGAAGAATCCCATTTGAGCATTTTCCATTACAACACTTTGATCGGTATGTATTCGAAATTTGGGAACACCGAAGCTGCTCGTCATGTGTTCGATTTAATGCCCGAGAAAAATGGGTCGTCTTGGAATAATATGATATCTGGGTATGTTAGGATGGGTCTTTACTGGGATGCTGTAATTCTTTTTGTTGAAATGTGGGGTTTTGGAATTCAACCAAACGGGTATTTTATAGCTAGCTTGTTGACTGCATTCAGTAGATTGGAAAGTATGGTTTTGGAAGGATGTCAAATTCATGGATTGGTTATGAAATATGGTTTGTTGAATGATGTTTTTGTGGGCACTTCATTTCTCCATTTTTATGGTGTATATGGACTACCTTGTAGTGCTAAAACACTGTTTGAGGAAATGCCTGAGAGGAATGTTGTTACTTGGACTTCCTTGATGGTCGCATATTCAGATAATGGTTACCCAGAGGTGGTAATAGATCTTTACCAAAGAATGAGACATGAAGAGGTGTCTGGAAATGAAAATACATGTACTGCTGTTATTAGTTCTTGCATAGCTCTTGATGATGACTTTTTGGGTCATCAAGTGCTTGGTCAGGTTGTAAAGTCGGGATTCCAAGACAATGTTTCTGTATCAAACTCTCTTATTTCGATGTTTGGTAGTTTTGGTTGCATTGAAGATGCCTCTTATGTCTTTGAGGGCATGAGTGACCGTGACACTATATCCTGGAATTCGATTATTTCAGCACTAGCGTATAACCAATTGTACGAGAAAGCGTTCAGCTCGTTATCTGAAATGCGTCATGTTCACGATGATGTCAATTCAACTACACTTTCTGCATTGTTGTCTGTTTGTGGAACTATCGAGTGTCTAAACTTAGGCAGAGGTGTTCATGGTTTGTCATTGAAATTGGGATGGGATTCTAATATTTGTGTCTGTAATACTCTTCTCTCCATGTATTTGGAGGCTTCAAGGCCCAAGGATGCGGAAAGTTTGTTCTTTGCCATGCCAGCAAAGGATGTGATTTCGTGGAACTCCATGATGGCTGGTTATGTTTTAACAGGTAAGTACTTCAAGGCTTTGGAAGTGTTTGCTGAACTGCTTCACTTGCAAAGAACAGTTAACTATGTGACTTTCGCTAGTGCTTTGGCTGCGTGTTCAGATGGTCAGTTACTTGATGAAGGAAAAACTGTTCATGCTCTTGTAATTGTTCATGGGCTCCATGACAATTTAATAGTAGGCAATGCATTAGTCACCATGTATGGAAAGTGTGGTATGACGTTGGAGGCTAAAAAGGTATTTCACAAAATGCCTGACAAGGAATTAGTCACTTGGAATGCATTGATTGGTGGCTATGCAGATAACAAGGAGACCCTTGAGGCAGTGAGAAATTTTAAGTCAATGAGAGAAGAAGATAATTCTCCAAATTACATCACTTTGATTAATGTTCTTGGTTCTTGCTCAACTGAAACTGATCTGCTGAAGTATGGCATGCCGTTGCATGGACATATAATTTTGACTGGTTTTGAGGTAAATGAATACGTCAGGAACTCTCTCATCACTATGTATGCGGACTGTGGCGATCTCGATTCAAGTAATCTTATCTTTGATGCACTACTAAATAAGACATCAGTGACCTGGAATGCTATGCTTGCCGCCAATGCTCGTCTTGGTTTCTGGGAGGAAGGGTTGAAACTTCTTCTGCAGATGCAAAGGGAAAAACTGGAGTTTGACCAATTCAGCCTCTCTGCTGCACTTTCAGCTGCAGCAAACTTGGCATCCTTGGAAGAGGGTCAACAGATTCACTGTTTAGCTACTAAACTTGGGTTTGACTCAAATTCTTTTGTTGGAAATGCTACAATGGATATGTATGGGAAGTGTGGTGAAATGAATGATGTTCTGAAAATATTCCCCGAACCAAATATGCGTCCAAGATTATCTTGGAATGTTTTAATATCTGTTTTTGCCAGACATGGAAAATTCCAGAAAGCTAGGGATACTTTTCACGACATGGTAAAGCAAGGTTCAAAGCCAGACCATGTCACTTTTGTCTCTCTTCTATCAGCCTGTAGTCACGGTGGTCTAGTAGATGAAGGTCTTAGATATTTTGCTTCTATGGCTTCTGAATTTGGAGTCCCGGCTGGCATAGAGCACTGTGTTTGCGTAGTAGACCTTCTTGGAAGATCTGGAAGGTTCCCTGAAGCCATTGCTTTTATTAAAGAAATGCCAGTGCCACCAAACGACTTTGTTTGGAGAAGCTTGTTGGCAGCATGCAGGATGCATGGGAATACAGAACTAGGAAAGGTAGCAGCCGAAAATCTTGTAAAATCTAATCCATCGGATGACTCAGCTTATGTTCTTTATTCAAATATGTGTGCAACTTCGGGGAGATGGCAGGACGTTCAGAATGTGAGAGCTGAAATGGAGTCGCATAAAGTGAAAAAGCAGCTTGCTTGCAGTTGGGTCAAGTTAAAGAACCAAATATGCACCTTTGGGATCGGAGACTTGTCTCACCCGAAGTCAGAGAAAATATACAGGAAGTTGACAGAACTGAGAAAAAAGATTCAGGAGACCGGTTATATTGCTGATACAAGCTTTGCATTGCATGACACGGATGAAGAACAGAAAGAGCACAATTTATGGATGCATAGTGAAAGACTTGCACTAGCATACGGTTTGATTAGTACTCCTGAAGGTTCAACTCTTCGAATATTTAAGAACCTTAGAGTCTGTGGTGATTGCCATTCAGTTTTCAAGTTCGTAAGCAGCATTATTAGGAGGGAAATCATATTGAGGGATCCTTATCGGTTTCACCATTTTAGTGGTGGCCAATGTTCTTGTGGTGATTACTGGTGATAATGGTGTTGGTAATCTGTGATAAATTTTAAAGATTTGACTGCTATTGTTGACTGGGCACTCTACTTAGCTCTTGGAAGGGAGCATCAGCCCGATTGTGTCGAGCAGGAAATGAACTTTCATGGCAATTTCTGTATATTCCTTTTGTAAGGCTAGAGACTGTCCCTGAAACTATGAAAGAAATTTCTTCCTATATGTATAAGAACCTGTGAAGATGGTTTCTATGAGGAGAAATGATGGGATTTTGGAGAACCGCACAGAGAATCATCCGGCTATATGACAACTTTTAATACTTTAATCTATACAAAAGATTATGTCCACCCAATGTTACACCAATTGAATGAATATAAAAGTATACGTCTCTTTCTAAATAGATAAATAGATCTTTTTCACATTTTGTAGGTTATGTTATATTTTGCTGAGTACGTGAGATGGCTAGTTTTACCTATTTGGGTAATTTTGTACAAGATTTACCTTATAACTTAGATTTTCATTTTTTAATATAGCATTATGGATTTTATGTTCTCTTTATCTTTGATTTATGTTGTTATTATGAGTAGTTAAACCCATAGATAGGGTTGTGATCAAACCCTAGTGTGGTTATTTAATGGATCTTGAATTTTAGGGCTTAATTATTTATGGGTTAGTGATATTTAGCCTAATTCATGATTTAACTATAGAATTGGTGCTTGCAAGCATTAATTCATGTCTTTATGACTAAGACTCTTCGTGAGAAATAGGGACTAAGTCTAGAAAAATTAATCTAACAAGAAATTGGGGTGAATTCAAGAATTGATAGCCCCGATTAAAGGGTTAAACCTAGAGATAGTAATATCCGACTTGAGCCAATATGCATGAACACCCATTTGGACTTGAGAAACCCAAATTGGGCAAAGTCACTCAAACTACCTAGAGGTATAGAGTGAGCACTTATGTGTGATGGCTATATCATGACACCAATCATAACAAGTTTACCATGAATTGTCGATACCCGTTAGATATCCACCTAGGCGGATGTCATTACCCTAGTCCCTTTAAATCATTGCAAACAACCAAAACACATTGTACTTAGTTTTAACTATTGCATGCTATAGAATAGAACTAGAAGTAGAAAACAAAATCAATCATTTGTGGAAGTACAATTAAGAGCAAAACCCGCATCTCTACTCGGATATAAACTTAACTTCGTACTTCTTAACTCCATGTGGATTCGGTCCCGGCCTTTGTTGTACATTGGTCATCCTTGCTACTCAATAGTAGTGTAGGTTTGGAACTGATCAGTTATCTCGTCTATATGCATCCTATTATGTGTAAGTTTATTCTTCTCTACCGATTTTTACTACCGTAAATTAGGGTTTCGGATTCTTTTAAATCGAATTAAATTTGGTTCGTTCTCTGATATGTAAATAGTATTCGTGTCTATGCTCATCTTATTCTATGCAACATGTGATTTTTCTTTACCTTTTATCTCTATTGAATTGTGTACTTTACATAAAATTAAGGTTTTGAAGTTTTCTCCCTTTCCTCACTATTTTGAGTGCTTTCCTTTTTAGTAATTAACTGATGACTTTCCATGTTTATGTGTTCAATTCCTACACTATATAAACCCTTCTATGTTCCCCTTTGAAAGAGCTCTGAAATCATTAAGAAATTCACTAAAAACTGAAGTTACTCTATATTCTCTCATACTCTTGTTCTATATTCTAATCCGTGGACGGCTGAAAACCAAGGCCAGAAATATTGGGTTCTTGATCTTTTGTTGATATTTATAACATTGTGGGTTTTCTTTCCTTATTGTTTTCATTTAACTAGTGAGTTATCAAACCTTTGCTATTTCATTTACACTTTCCTAAAAATAGCATGTGTTTTTACTTCTGAAGATTGCTTCTCGATATGTTCCTAGGTTGTTCTAAGAGTCTTACTTCAATTCTTGATGTTGCTAATCTAAATGGCATTACGTTTATAATTTGAGACATGTTTAGACCTGCTTGGAGTTAACTAATTCCTTTTGATTTTGCCTAGCCTATGTGTTTCTGATAGCCATCTCTTGAAAGTTAAAGTTTAATGTTAGCCTTTGTTATTTGAACATGCTCTCATATCCCTTTTTATAGATTAGTTAACTAAGCATGAATGTACTCCTTAAGCGTGTAACAAGTCTGTTTCTGGATTAGCTGCAATGTAACCTGCTTTGTTCATGTTTTACTTCCCAGTAATTGCCCTAAGTAGTCCTCAGCATGTTAGGTCATGTTGCTAATTGATATGATCATCTCTTGTGACACTAGCCTTCTGCACGTTGTCTAATATGAACTCTCTTCTTTTTCCTACCATGAGACTATCTTGCAGTTTGTTTGTTGACATGTGCATTATTTGATTGAACTCATTTTCTGAAACTTGGTTAAGTGTGTCTTAAATCCAAGCATGTCTGTTATATGTTTTTGTGTACGCAATTTGGTTTTGTCCTTCAGTGGTGTCCCTTAACCTCATTCTATTCTTTAATTGTCTGGTCCCTTTGAGTTCTTATTCTTAGTCAGATGAAAGCCAATGCTACTTAGGTTATGTCCTTTGACCTCCCTAGTGTGAGCACTGCTCAGGTTCATTGAGACCCTTGTGAACTCTGACACACTAGGACTTGGTCCCTAGTTATTCTCTGAATCTTTCTTATTAACCTCCTACTGTGAGCATTGCCTTGAGTTCTTGAAGCCCTTGGTAACTCTAACACACTAGGGCCTCAGTTCTCCACGTTCTGCTCTGTTTTATACTTACTAGGTGAATCACCTAATTCCTGGCTGCTTTATGTCCATGAAAATGTAATTTCTAGGCTATTGTGAACCATGGAAATGAAGACCTGGCCTGGCCGAGTGTATCTTTGGGCCTGCTATAGGCTCCCTACAGTTATTTACTTCTCTATTCATTCTAGGTATGTAATAATTCTTGTGATAACATTCGGGGGTATTTGTAAAATCGGGAAAGGGGTTCTATCTTAATATTTGCATTAAAATGGGTAGAGATTTTACCTATAGGTGATTTACTATCCTCAAACATGTTTAGTTATCATGAGTTAGAAATCATGCCTCTACATTTTTTATTTTACTCAAAAGGTGTCATTATGCTCAAACATGTTCGATTATATGTGTTAGAAATCCTACCTATAGGTTCTTAATTTGATTAAAATGTGTTGTGCTAGAAAACATGCCTATAGGATATTGAATGATTAATATCTCAATGTGCGCATAGGATTAACTTACACACTGCCTAATTTATAATTTAGATATCATGCCTACAGGATTTGAAATCAGTCTTAATTATAGAAATCATGCCTATAGGATCTAAAAATAGTTTTAAGTATGATTATAGAAATCCATTTTGTAAGATCTAAAATCAGTCTTAATAATTGACCTGCTCTTTTCTTTAAAACGTTTTCAACATTGTGCTGATTATCACTATTAGAAATCATACCTATAGGATTTGATTAAGCAATTCTGAACATGCTCCTATGATCCCCATTGTTAGTTACTGCATAAATCACTTAGACATCATACATATATGTTTTAATCTCTTATGCTTAGAATAAGTAGGCAATAGGCTTCTAGGAATCGTATGAAGAAAAATGGCTCCTACATATGAAACAACGTGCTTATTAAAATTCAGAATTACATAGAGATCCTGCCTATTGGGTTCTGCAATCTTAACTTATTAAAATCTGCAATTGTTAAACGCTCAACGTGTTTGAGTGCATTCGTTGTCAAAGTGTGGAGGTTAACTTAAGCCCTTAACTACTTTTATATGAAGTTCAATCTGTTTTGTATGACAATTAGTTTAATTATTTTTTAGCAGCCTAAGTTGAAGTCTAGAACTACCTAAATAGAGGTCTAAAGCCTCCTAGTCTATAGGCATGGGACGGGTAGTGCACACAGAGGGTACGATTTAAAACCAACTAATGCGCTTTAGGTAACAACTTAAAGACAGTAATCGAGTAACAGGAGATGATAGTTTGTGCCCGTTGAATAGTGTGAGTAACACCCCATCTTGTGGGAGTTACGAAAGAGTATTATTTACGTTACATGCGGTGATCCTTTAAGCTAAAATATTTAGGATCCCCCACCCTGTCTTTCATCAATTATTTGTAATTAATAACGAACTTCCAGAATCATTTGTTTTCTTAGTTCTGATCACATAGACTAATTCATATAATTGAGTTCGGTCACGACCCACAATTGTAGAACTCAAAAAATGTCTAACACCTTCTCTTCGAGGTAATTTTGAGCCTTTACCCGATATTTGTTGACGCAAACTAGTCAAACAGAGTTATCTGCAAAATTTTTGCCCTAACGCACCTCAAACACGTGAGATGAAGACTCTCTCTTTTAACACCCTTCCTTAAAAGGGTTATCACGTGTTGAAACCCAATTTTGAGAGAAAAAGGGGCGCGACAATAGTTATTTAAAATATTCTCACTGTTACTAGACATATTTTACTATTATTTGAGATATGATTACTGTCACCGAAATGGGATTACATGATTTGGTAAGAATTTCAGATGCCCTCTACTATTTTGAAAATGCTTTTGTATGAATATTTACTGTTTACAAAGAACAACATAAATGGGAGGGAAGTCCAGTGGAAAACGATGAGTTCGTTAGACCTGGCGCACCTTGTATTTATAGATTACCGATTATAGTTATAGCTCTCACTATTGATAAGGAAGAACTAGCATACAGTTACAGTTTTCCCTCGAGTAGGGACCTACAGTTATATTTGACTCCTATTACGAAGGGATTCACACAATGATACATATTATATGATCCTTTCTTGGAAATCCCCCAAACATAAAGATTTGTTATGAGACAGTGATTACCGAATTGTTAAATTAATTTCTGTTACAGAACACACATGATAAGACTGATTATTGTTTATTGTTTATGAAAGGACATTCTTATAATATTTTCTGTATAATATACTAGCATGTTTTCTGACTTGTCCTCAATTGAAAACAGTTATGATTAAGTGTTATCACTCACTGAGCTAGTGACTCACTCCCGATATTATTGTTACAGAGGCAACAGTAGGTGCATGCGAGAATTTTATTAATTAGAGTACACTAGTTGATAGTTCTCGGTGAGCCCCGCATTGATTCGCGTGAGCAAGGATTGTTATTTATTTGTTGTAGTCTTTTTCTTGAAACTCCTAGAGTCGCTTCATAGTCATTTTTATGAGTATCATGAGTATTCTTTTATTGATATAGACTTGTGACTCGTATTTGACTTTCAGATCATATTTTTGGAAATGGATTTAGTATTATTGTGTTGGGGTACTTCCTTGATGAGGATTATAACTTGTTTTAGTGGATATTGTTTGGTTGTGTTGTTACTTTCTAAGACAAATTTATTTTTGGATAGTCCTAAAACAGAAGAAACTATATCCGTTTTTTTTTGTTGTAAAATACCGATGAAACTTACTGGGGAACACTTACTCCTAAGCGTCGTTCATGATCCTAATTTGGATCGACAAGTAATTTCCGATTCCAAAGTATATGAATATTTATTGTTTCCTTACATGCTATTTGGTCTTACGACGCCCCAAGAGGCCGAGAAAAAGGTCTCAAATCTCGAGCATAGTTGTTCCCATCGATACATAAATAAGAGAATCATATAAACATGAAATTATAAGCATCCTAAAAATTTGAGACTGCTTATAATGGAACATCATAATATAAGTATACTGGATAGAAAAAATAAATAGTAAATTCGATCGGCTATTTGTCTAAAAATTCTTTTCTTTTTCTTGGGTCAGGAAAAATTGGAACCGTAATTAAACCTTAAGTCATTTTTTTGTTCAAACGAAATAAAGAAAAGGGCAGGTACAATTTCAAGTTGATTCAAGAGAACATAAAACTTCGGACGATCAAATATAGAAAAGGGCAAGCTAGTCCAGTTTCAATTCAAAGATGTAACCCTATTTGGACAACATGTTAACATATAGTAGCTCAAAATGAAAGTAATTTAATTTGGAGTGCTTTGATATATTTAGTGATGAAGAAATCCAGGGTAACCAAAAGGGGAAGGGCCATGGTTAATCGAATTTCACACCTTTAAGCTGGAAAATATATTAATGTTTAACTCAGATTACCACTTAATTCTTGTACTTCAAAGGGTTATAAAGTGAGTTACTTTCACATATATTGTCACTAAATTTTACTCATTATAATGACACTCTTTTTATCACATTAAAATAACTGAATTTTACCTACTATATAGTTATTTTATTAAGACATGTTTAAAAATAATTTTTTATACTTATCAACTACTACTAAAACAGGGAAACTCTAATCACTTACTTAACCAAATTGTGGAAACATCCGCGTATAAAGTAAGTTGTTTATGCCTTTTAAATAGCTTATTATCTTTGACTGTCTTACGCGTGCCTGCATTCCATTATCCAAGGAATTTCCCTTTATTTCAAATTTTTATTCATTTATTTATTAGAATATATTATTAGCCTAATACTTGACGTTGACTCTTACAATAAGATTGAAAATGATGAACATATAATTTTTTGTTTAGACTTTTGGACTTTGGTTGGTGATGCCCACTAAATGCTTAAAGAAGACATATTTAAGCATGTCATAATGTCACTCTTGATTGAGAATACAATTCTCAGTTGTGTCGTCCAGCTAAGCAATAGAGTAACAATGATATCTTCCTAGTCATTCAAGTCATAACCAAATTAATTTGACCATTGTTCCAATATAAAAAAGTTTTAGGCAATTTAACCAACTGTTTTTAGTGATATCGTACCTGTACTGATTTTATTCTTTTGAACCATGAAGTTATAATTTTCTAGAAAAAAAAATTAATGTGGAGGCGAATAATTAAAATGCTGCTGAGCTGTAACATTTAATTAGTGAGTTGTGATTGGATGAATTTTCCAATCAGTATCCTACATGTTGATGACCTACAAGATAAAAGTCATTTCATATAGGAAAAATACCATCCTTGCGTTTGAACTTTCAACACGAAAAATGATTGAATTCACATGGTCATTCTTCTATTCATTCTTTATTTACACCTAAAAGTTGTCAATTCGAAACCTTTGAAATGTCAAAGACATATTTGAGTGAATTTCATACTTTCTTGCATGTCTAACTCTCTATATTCCTTAATATTGTCTGCTTTTACACTGGCAAAAAACATATACAATTGAGTTCACCTCACTACAAATATCCTAGCTTGAGGAGGCGAGTTTGTTTGCTAATACGTTTTTCACGCGTTGAAATTGTTCGAGTAACTCGCGCTCCGAATAATGATACACAAGGTGGTCCTTCTCTAAAGCAGGTAACGTATATGTTTTAGGCTCCAGATGTGTGAGGGGCTCAGTTTTTGTTACATCTAATAGGTTATGTATAAGTCTTTTTAATAAAAAATTATTTGAAGTGAAAACGTTTGATTTCTTACTTTAACAAATTTAGAGGAGAATGATTTGCATTTGTGATTTCTGCCAAGGAAATTGCAATTGAAAGAAATATCGAACCTGAATTTCGTAAGAAACGTGTGACATATAAGAAAAGTAATTTAATAAAAATATTGAAAATAAAAGTTCAAGATCCTTCGAAAAGTCTTTTAGAGTTGATTATTTTTATACATAATAGACAAAACTAATTCACTTCATAATATAGTTAAAAAATTCGAAGTATGTGAAAATATTTTTGGTTAGCTATTCAACGGTAAAAACTAAGATCACTAGATGATGAAAATTAAAAAATAAATATTGCCCTACTCTTGAAAGTTCCTTAAAGCATAATATGAATATTGTGTCTACCAAATCCAAATTTATTTTTAAAAAATCAATTATTAGTTCGGTTTTTAAAAGACAAAGCACAAACACCATCCTAAACTGGTACAAATTACACATTTAAATTTTGCAGAGACTATACGATCTCTTTATACTTGTACGAAGTGACGAGCTGCCGCGTGTATATTATTGTGAGCTCAAGTTAGTGTTAGTTATGATAGTGTGTCAGTTAGTCGGTTAATTCAACTGTACACTTAATGCCAACTCATATCAAGCTCATAAGTTAATAGATAGTTAGTTAGGCTCATTACTTATATTAAAAAAAATAGTGTATCTTCAGAAAAAGAATACATAGAATTATTTTTGCAATGCCTGCTTCTTCTTCATTTCTGTGCTCTAGAAGCTTTTGCCAATAGAGCAGAACAAAGCTAGTGCAAACTTGCTCACCGTGAGGACAGATTTTAGCATGGTATTAGAGTGATACAAGTCAATTAAATTCTCAGTCATGGATCGATTCTTCGACATTTCAATTTCTTTGATATTGTTGAAGTGTGAGAATCAGTCATGGCGGAATCAACAATTTCGTACATACATCCATAGTATCTAGGTCCAACAAATACTCCAGACGTTATTTTGATCCCTATGAAACTCACAGGATCTAAAGTTTACGGGCTATGAAGTAGGACAATGAAGATCACACTACTTGGGAAGAGAAAGCTAGGGTTTGTGAATGAAACTTATACGAAGGAGTCATGTATTGCTGAGCTAAAAGAGCAATGATAAACTTGTAATGCCATTGTCCGGTGATGGCTCATGAACACCACGAAACTCCTGTGTGGAATTACATACTTTTCAAATGCTCACCTTGTGTGGGAATACTTGAGAGAGAGATTCGATAAGGTGAATCACATGAGAATTTTTTAGCTGTATCGAGCCATTGCCACTCTCTCACAAGGTACATATTTTATTTTACGCCATTTCACAAAAGTAAAGGATTTATTGGACAATTTGGTCATAGAGGTGGTGATGCAAATGGACAATTTGATTGAGGAACTCCACACTTTACTGATGTTAACAGTGTTTCTAGAAATGCATGTAGTGAAAGTAATGCAGGTGCCCGATGCTTTTCTAGTTGTGACTTGCATGATATTTTTGCTGGAAATGGACAGTTCTTCACAGAGGAACAATACAAACAGATTTTAACATTGTTGAATAAGGAACCAACTGACAATCAAAACAACATGGATAATCAAATCAATATGATAGGTATTATAGCTTGTTTCATGTCCAAATATATTACTAGTAAGTGGATTGTGGACTCAGTCCTACATATCACATAGCTGCATCTATGGATTTATTAACAAATGATAATACTAGGAGGAAAATAAGAACAAATCACATTTGCCTACTGGAGATAAGATCCTTGTTTCTTATACATGCCATGCATCTTTATTTGGTATCGAGGTTATAAAAGGTGTCATATATATACTAGAATTCAAATTTAACCTCCCGTCATTATCCAAACTCACAAGAGAACTGATGAGTTAAGTGAAATTCTTTTCCTGACTTTTCCCTCTTCCAGGATCTTTACAGTGGTAGGGTAAAGGGGATTAGTAAGGAGACAAGTGATTTTTACATTCTCAAAGGTAGTACTAATAACAACGATAGGGATTGCAATGTAGCAGCCGCAGTGAATAAGAACTGCAGATTATGACATCAAAGAATTGGCCATCCGTCAACTTCTACTATAAAGAGTATGAAATGGTTAGGAAGCACTGTAAAAATGATCTTCTGAATAATTGTCTTGTGTGTGTCCCTTAGCTAAACTAAATAGATTGCTGTTTCCTACTAGTATTTTTGTGGCAATATATCCTTTTGATCTTGTTCATATGAACTTATGTGGTCCATATAAAACACCTACCTATGACAAGAAGTATTATTTTGTTACAATTGTGGAGGACTTTAGTAGGTTTACTTGTATTCATTTGCTGCAACTCAAATCTGAAGCAATTGATGCAATTAAAAGTTTCCTGTTAATGGTAAGAAACCAGTTTGGAGTGATGGTAAAAGTGTTGATATCTGACAATGGTACAGAGTTCTTCAACTCAAAGTGCAATGATCTATTACAAAGTATTGGAATATTACATCAAAGCAGGTGTGTTCACGCTCTACAAAATAATAGAGTTGTGGAGAGAAAGCACAAGCACATCTTGGATGTAGCAAGAACACTGAGATTTCAATTAAAAATGCCAATTAGATCTTGAGGAATCTGTGTAACTACTGCGGTATACCTGATGACAGGTTTCCCGCCTCAACTATTAAAGGGAGAGGTCCTTATGAGATGCTCTATGCAAAGCCTCCATCCTTAACTCACGTGAGAAAGATAGGGTGCTTGTGTTTTGCTTCAGTTGTTCCCAAAGGAGATAAGTTTGCTGCAAAAGCAAAAGCATCAGTCTTAGTGGAATATTCAGAGAGACAGAAGGGTTACATCTAAGGGTGTCTAATGGGCCCGGCCAGCCCGATTTTGGACCGGCCTAGATTAGTTGATATTAGAATTAGCTCAGACCGGTACAAAGGGGGTCGGGTGGGCTAGGTTAACAGGGTAAGGGAGTTGGTCCGTTTACCTTGGGGCAACCAGTTAACTGGCCTGGTTCAACTCGATCAACGGGATTTACTGTAGAACTGGTTTACCGGTCCAGACCGATATAACGACTACTTTAATTTTTTAAAAATGTTTCCACTTTCTAACCGTTGGCCCAATGGCTATTTTGCACATTTAGCCCCTTTTTGGGCCATTTTTTTTATAAAATTTAACAAATTTTTTAATTACTAATTTAGCCTTTTGAAAAACTATAAATATCCCCCCTTCTTTATTTTTCACTTATCTCTTATTTTTTAAACTCAAAGTCTCAATTCAAGTTAAATCATACCTCGTATTTCTAGAGTGTGCTCATATGTTTGGGAACATTTGGATGTCGTTTGATGTGTTTTGAACCTTGAGTTCCAAATTTGAAAGTTATGAAACTAAAAAGGATGATAATCATGAACTTGAGGCTTGATTTGAGGAAAACGATGTTATATTGGCGATGTGATCGCACGAGCAAGTTTGTAATATGTTTTTGATGTTGTGTACATGTTTGGTTTGGAGCCCGGGGGGCTCGGGTAAAGATTTGATAGGCCGTTGGTTCAAATTCTAAAATTTTACACAGCTGGTTTTTTCACCCAGCTGATGTCTTCGCAAATGCGAAGAAATTCTCGCAATTGCGAAGGGGGCAGACCAAGGCTGTGCTCGCAAATGCGAAGCCTTGATCGCAATTGCGAAGGAGGTTCAAGCACGCGTGGGTTCGCAAATTCGGACTTAACTGCGAGGCCTTCAGAAGATTAGTCCATGTTCGCAAATGCGAACATATTATCGCAAATGCGATAATCCCAGTGACCCTGCCTAGTTCGCAAATGCGAACTTGTTCTCGCAATTGCGAGAGCCTCAGACCCCAGACCTGCAGTGTTCGCAATTGCGAACAATTGTTCGCAATTGCGATACCCGCAGCTATGCAATTCTATACTTAAACGAATTTTTCAGTTCTTTCTTCATTCTTTCAAAAACCCACACACCACACACGAACCCTCAAGAGCAAATTCACTCAAAACAATTGTAAGTCACTTTCTACTTAATTCTTTCAATTCCTAACAACATTAAACATGTTTTTCAATAGAAATCAAAGGTTTTCATGGTATAAATTCTTGTTTTTGGGTAGAACATAGGGTTTTCATGAATTGGGTAATTGGACCTCGAATTGAGGTCCGATTTTGAAACAAATCACATATTTGAACTCGTGAGGGAATGGGTAACCGGATTTTGGTCCGAACCCCGAGTTCCGACCACGTGGGGCCAGGGGCATTTTGGGAAATTTTGGGGTAAACTTTAAGAAAACCATTTTTAAGCATTCAAACTAAGTTATATAGTATTTATTAATGTAATGGAATCAATTGTGATTAGATTCGAACAAGTTGAAAGAGGAAATTCGAGGTAAAGCTATAGTTGAAGGATAATTTGGGCTTGAAGGCTAGAGGTAAGTGTTTGTTCTATCCTAACTTGAGGGAATATGATTATGTGCTATGTGCTATGTGATCGAGTGCGGTGTATGGGCTGTGGTGACGAGCATCCATATACTGGCGTGTAGCATGACCGTGAGTCGTTGTTGATACTTGTTGTGAGATATTTTAAAGATGAATTGTTGAACACTTGTCGGGTGTGGAATTGTATATTGTTTTCCCTTGCCGAGACTTATTGTGAAGTGAGATATTATTTTCCCTTGTCGGGACCTTGTTGTGATGATTATTGTGCCCCTTGCCGGGACGGTTCATGATTGTTATTTTCATTCTCTACCCTTAACTGTGATTGTTATTTGGGTGAGGAATAGTGGTAATGCATGAAGGGTGATGTCGTGCCTTGTTTTACTGTTATTGCACGAAGGTTAATGACGTGCCTTATTATTGATTATGCACGAAGGTTAATGCCGTGCCTTGTTATTGATTATGCATGAAGGATCATGCCGTGCCTTGTGATATTGATTATGCACGAAGGGTAATGCCGTGCCTTGTTATTGAACCATGCACGAAGGATCATGTCGTGCCATGGATGTGAGGATGAGAGTAAAAGCACGAAGGGTGATGCCGTGCACTTTATTTACTTGTTTGGTGAGGATGAGAGTAAAAGCACGAAGGGTGATGTCGTGCAACTATTTGCTACTCCTTGTTTGATATTAACTGTTTCCATCATACTCTGTTTTCCATTTTTGACTTAATAATTGATGTTAACTATTGAGTTTCCCTCTTATGATACTTCTTGTTGAGTTTGTTACTTGATTATTTTTTGTTATCTTGAGGAGTACATATATATATATATAAAACTGCACAGGCTTATGTGGGTGTCTGGTCCTAGGCTTGTCACTACTTCGCCGGGATAGGCCAGGCACTTACCAGCACATGGGGTCGGATTGTGTTGATACTGCACTTCTGTGCGCTTTTGCACAGGTCCAGGTTTCGAGCAGGAGTAGCAGCAGCAGTAGAGTGTTCGTGGGAGTTGAGCATTTTGAGACTGAGGTAGCTTGCAGGCGTCCACAGGCCCGGCGTCTCTTTTAATTACTTATACTATTTGTTGTGGTCTCATTGTTCCGAGACAGACATATGTTTATCATTTTCTTTCAGACCATTATGTGTAGTATTCATTAGTAGTTCGTGAGTTGGTGACTCCACGTCTTGGGTAGAGGATTTCATCAGTGTTTTACCTTAGTATTATTTATCTCTATTTTGAAAGTCTTCCGCATTTATTAAATGGAATAATTATTTCTCTTGCTAGTAAGTATGAGTATAAAAATAATGATGTGTGTCACACCTCTTTTTTACCGCACCCGCAAGGGTGCAAAGAGTTTTTCCAATTAAAGGACAATCGAGAGGGATTTATTTAATTATTTCAGAGTCGCCACTTGGGAGGTTTATGGTGTCCCAAGTCACCGGTTAAATCCCGAATCGAGGAAAAGAATGACTCTATTTAACGGTCCGCGAACCAGAAATCCGGATAAGGAATTCTGTTAACCCGGGAGAAGGTGTTAGGCATTCCCGAATTCCGTGGTTCTAGCACGGTCGCTTAACTGTCATATTCGGCTTATTTATCTGATTTTAACATTTATGTACTTAATGCAAATTAATATCCCTTTACCGCTTTTATTATTATTATTATTTACGAAAGAGAACGTCGCCTAAAAATATGTTTCGAATCACGTCACATGAAATGCACCCGGATCCTCGACACATTCTTATTCAACATTTTGGGATTTGGATTTGGGCCGCATGAAATGCACACCCGTATTAAAGAAGGTAAAATTATTAACATCGCGCCTAAAGCATCTACGCGTTTGGCCTTTGCGAGGGCCATGGAATTTGCTAAGTCGGCCTATCCCGAAACCTAAGCAATCATTACCATCTATCAAAGACTCCGCAATTTGCGATTTATTTTGGCGAAACATGCCTTATTTATTTAAAGGAAATTTTAAAGTCTATATTTTTACAGAAATTTGCCTCTAAATTAAAGAGAAACAAAAGTCCTAATTGAATTACATGCTTGACAAGTTCGGGCCTCTTATTAGTTATTAGGTTATAACAAATGCGAAACAACAAAAAGAAGCACTCGAATTTATTAAGTGGCAAACTGTTTCGTGACGTATTCTATAATCGAATTACTAAAGCTGAAATTATAACATGCGTACGAGATTGACAAATATTGGAGACAAACCATCTATTCGCCCAAATTGATTTTAACTAACATTTCTAAAATTGATTTGAAGTAATGGAATCAACGACTAGGCATGTTATTAGCTTAGATCAGAACGTTGGCCTATAGGCTGCCTAACAAATTTAAATATTACTTGTTCTAAAGTCTTGCCTTAACTATAAAGAAAGCAACAGAGGTGAGATCTAAGTAATTATTTTGATAACTATTGTTCATTCCAACAATTACATTTCTAACTATATTATAAGTATGGCTGACAACTGTTGATTACTAACCTTGCAAACAAATATAGTTTAACATGGAATGTCATTGCACAATACACTTATGTTGAGTTATGAACAAAAATTACACAAATCCACTAATATTTTATAGAGATTATATGTACAACACCAATATATATACATATATATCTATAAATCCTTCACATTTTTTATGATCTGCTTCACTGTTACATCAGTGTAGAATTCAAGTGTGTACCTGGATATTGGACACAAGAAGAAAAGAAGGGAGATCAGCAGGTGAAGTATGCAGCAACACAGCAACACAAACAGCTACAGCAGTAGCCACTAACGACCAGCAATCGGAAAACCGAGTAGTAGACTTGACAAGCAAGCAGAAAATCCAGCAACCACTCAGTGAATTAATAACAAAAGACTAACAATTAACTCAGGAATCCACTTGAAAGATCCCAGAAAAACAAATAGGAGATCAAGATCCACTCAGAAATACAATGGCATAGTATTTTGATATCTAATCCTTTCACACTATCAAAGACCAAACTCTAAGTCTCAGAATCCAGCCTCACTCTCATTTATATCCCTGACTTATGAAGATTAGTCCAGACTTGAAATACAAAGAAAACTCTCCCAAAAAACAAAGACTCTTTCCGTGCCCTCTCTCTGTTTTTAGTCTCCCTATTTATAACCTTCAAATCCAAGCTAAGCAGCCCCTTTTTAATTATTAAAATGCTGTCCAGCCATCATAGCCTTTGTATTTCCACTAAGGTATGTTTTATTCATTGTTTAATTAGCATTATTCAAAGATTCATTATAATATTCAAATACTTCCAAAATGTTCTAACTTACATCCCACTATCTTTGTTAAACAAATTCTAATTTAATGCTAAATTGAATACCCACTGGCAGATCACTAACTTCAAAACTTTTCCCATTCTTATATAACTTTTTTTTTATTTTAAATTTACCACTTAACTAGTACCCAAAAAAAATGTAATCCCAGCCCTACCACTATTAAAAGTGGTAAACAAATCATGCCCTTCACAATCAATCCGGAATGTGAAAGAAGTTTCAATTTTCAAGTATCCAAAAATATGATTTCAGCAAAATGGTCCATAACTAAAATAGACTTCAATTGATATCTCAGAATCTAACTTCAAACCATATGTTTAAACTTCAAACTTCTTAATGAAAGTAACAAGCAGGAACTTCAAGAATGCAAACAATTTCGGAACTTATACTTCTCGAGTGTAAAATTTAAATGACTAAATTCCTATGCCTCAATTCTCAGACAAATGAAACACTTCCAACAATAGAGAACAACGAGCGCAAAGAACAAAACCAGAAAGCAAACCAACTTTAAGTCTATCTTGACATCGAATAACACATGGGATAAAGAATCGGACAAGCAAACCACCATTATTTCATTTGAAGCACAGTAGGATAGAAGGGATGGACCTTAAAATTCAAACAGGGAACAAAAAAAAAACGGCTGCAAAAATTACTCCACGAACCTCAACGGGAAACACGAGCGACGACTCCAAAATTTGAACATCTACCTCAGCGTTACACAATTCTCGAACGAAACAGCAGCAAAATGGGATTAGGAACCAACGAACTCGACCTCGGACAACAAACTCAAACTCGATTGAACCTCGACCAAAACCAACACACCACATCGAACGGACCTAAATCAGTCCTCGACATTTGACTCGCACTACAAGAAAGTATAAAATTTGCAACAATATTTTAGCAACAACTGAAATATTGTTGGCTAAAATAGATAAATGGCAACAACTCGATAATATTGTTGCTATAGCATAGATTTTTTGGCAACAAAAATTTCTTGTTGCCAACATACTAATTTTGTTGCCATATTCTATGATTGAGATAATAACATTTAAAATTTTAAATGGCAACAACGTTCTAGCAACAACTATAGTATTGTTGCCGAATTTTAATAAATGGCAACAACTAATTTTGGTTGTTGCAAAAAATAATTTTTTTAACATAATGAAATTAAATTATAAAGAGAATTGGCAACAATAAAGCTTATGTTGCAAAAAATGAAAAATTTGTTATAATAAAATTAAATTATAAAGAGAATAGGCAACAATAAAGCTCAATTGTTGCAATAAATAAAATTAATATAATAAAATTTAATTATAAATGGAATAGCAACAATAAGGCTTTTTGTTGGCAATACTCAATAAATTGCCAATGAGATGCACAGGTACTAGACTTTCGTCAAAATCAAACGCGCCAAAAATCAATTTTCTCCCAAAATCAAACGCGGGAAACCCCTTGCCTTTTAATTACTTTTCCCACCTAGTCTTTAGCCCACTTTTTAGTAATCATTCTTGCTAGGGTTTTTCTTGTGGGTTCTATTTGAAAGAGCCCTTATTCCCTGGTGCATCCGGTTGTTGCTGATCGGAGAAGAACCAGTAAGAACTCCATTTTCAGTTTCTTTACACGATTACTTCTTCACTAAGAAGAGTATCTCCCTCGGAGCCACGATCATCCATTAAGCGGAGTATTTCTCTTAGGCGGTGCGGCGACTTTCCCATGGTTAAACTTCATTTTTTTTTACTAAATCAGCTATCTTTTTCACTACAGAATTGAAAGAAGACAAAGGCGGCGAATAGAGGGAGGCGAAGATCGAATATATCAAAAGGTGAATCAATCAGCCAATTGGTATTTTGAAGATTTTTAAGAGGTTTCCCTTCGAAAACCCTAGCTTTGAATTCCTAGAACTACTTCATAAAATTCTTCCAATAAGTCTTCTTCTTGTATGCCCACTTTCATTTTTATTTGACTTGTGGCTAATTGATTAAAGAATATGAAGATTACTCATTTTCAGCTCTTTTATTCCTAAGTTTTCCCTAATTGTATGTGATAGTTTACAAAATTCACAATCGTTTCGTTCTTGGTGATTTTTGGTTTGAATAAACCTAAACAATTACTAGCTATTTGACGGTTTCTCTTGTTTGTTATGTTCTTCTTGTTAATTTATTAACATATCACCATGTATAAATATATTACTTTTCATCAAACCGTGTCTTCGTTAAGAGAATGTTTTTGTCAAATGGTGGTCTAAATAGTATGACCAATTGTGATATATTGCAGTATCTTTCTTTTTAAAAGCATAGTAAATTTCTATTACTTTGGATGCGAAACTTTTTAATATTGGTAATTGTAGAATGAGGTCCCATTATATAATGAAAGTCTTGTTGTTTTACCCTCTAGCAAACTTCGTCTGGAACAAGTAACTCTATAAAGAAGGAGATTCATCATGCCTTGTAGTCGTGAGCCGAGGCAAATCCATGATTTGAATTTTATGGATTATGGCGAGCCCAACTCATAATTGGCGAATTCGTAAGTTCAATTCATATTGGGTGCCCACCAATGGAGCTCCGTATTGTAATTTTCTATTTAGTCTTGTATACCTTTGAGAGAATTATTTTAATCATTATCATTTTGCTACAAGAAAGTATAATTCTTGGTACTTGGATGTTTCTGGTGTCCCAACTAGCTTGCTGTTATATACTTTATGTTCCTACTTGTGGAAGAAATGAGTAGGCGGCTAATTTGTGTAGTTTAAATTGGGATCTACTTGTTCATATTATCTTTTACAATTGCGAAAGTGATTTGTTGGTTAGACTTCTTACATGCATACACATTACAGTGAACATGTACTAGTTCAAGTATATTATGTTAAAATTTACTCCTATACTATCTTTGATTCTTGAAAAGATGAAATTCGAGTATATTCTTTGCAATTTATGAGGTAGTTAATGCTTTGGTATCTAACTGATATGGAAGATGGGTTAGTATGTCTATTTTATGATTTCTGTAGCCAATATATGTTGTTGCTTAAATTTAATCGTTGTTATACAGAAAACAGAGCCGTTCACTGTCCCTCAAGGCGACGCAAAAGTCGTTCTCCAGCCACCAAACATAAAATTCGCTCTCCAAGGAACTATAGGACGCAGAAAAGAAGTAGGAGTATATCATTGTCTCCCATTGGTAAACCACCTGCTTCAAGTATCGGATCGAATGAGCAAAAGGATCTCAGTGAAAAAATTAGAATTGAGGAAGAGGAGAAGAAAGGTATAGCTGTATACGTAATCTTTTCATTTTCTGCCCTTTCCATTTCTTTCTTATCTAGGAGCAAGCTATGCTTTTATTTTGAGAATCTACCTCTAGTTTAAAGTTCTTTGATACACACTTCAACTTTGAATCATATACCTCTAGTTTCTGTATTGTTTTCATGAAACCAATCATGAATGAATGGACAATTTGTGACAATTATCCTTAACTACTTACAGTGTGGACATTGATGGTTTTCTTGATTGGACCTAATGGACAGACCTTTTGGACATTTATGACTCAGAATGTCATTCAGGTCCACAATTGAAAGATTTTTATTAGGGGCCTGCTAATAAGTTATAGGTAGGATTAGGTTGTAGAAATTGTGGTATTAACTCCCGCTATTTAAGATGAGAGAATTTTTATTGTTATTTAAAGCTCAGCTCTAAAATAAATTTTGTCTTATAAGTCTTGAGTAGTAGATATTTGTAGAATATGGTCTAATTTGCATTGTTGTTTGTGTTAATTGTACTCTTGTGAAGAGTTTTCGTGAATCAATACCCCAAAAGGTGAAGATATGATATTAAGTACTGCTTGCCTGAGCTCTTTAGCTATGCCTAATGATCTGTGGTACATGAATTTCTATAGTAGGTAGTTAGCTCTCCTCTTTTATGTTATATGGTGCAGATGATTTCTTAACTTTAGCTTGGTTATAAGAATAATTTTATATTATTCATTGGTGCCTAAATTATTATTTTTTTATCTTTATTTGTGTACTTTATAGCTTCCTTTTATAAAAATTATAATTATAATTTATCTATTTTTTTGTAGGATGAGGATGAGCAAACCAACATAGCTGACAATATGGTTCACCTAATGGTCAAGCTATTGGAAGAAGATTTACTTTATAGGTTGTTATTAGATTAGAAATTATGACCATATAGATGCACTTATTTTATTCTAAAGTAAGAGCATATGGTTTAGTAGTATTTAGTTTTTGAAAGCATGTAAATACTTAGTGCATTAGTTGTATTGATCTTTGTAAATATGTATAATATATTAATTTATATATATATATATATATTTGTGATATTTTAAAAGATGTGAATTATGTATGTAACAAATATACATTTATTATTACTAGTTGTAAAATAGAAAATATAATATTGTTGATAGAAAGAGGTTTGTGCCCGCAACAATACTTGTTGCTAATAGCCTTTATAGTAGATTATTAACAACCCTCATGTCAAATTTTTGCCACAAGTAATATTATTGCGAAAATAATAATAATTTATTGCAACAACTACTTTTGTTGCTAAATATTTTTATAAGCCATAAATATGTAACTAAAATATAATTTATGGCAACAATATTTCTTGTTGCGTTTAGTTAACTTTTGGCAACGATATTTTTTGTTGTTGCAAGAACTTTTCCCATCAGCATTTATTGCAACGGCATGCAACAACTTTTTTGTTGTTGCCAAAAGTACTTTTCGCAACAATATTCATTATATGGCAACAAAAAAATCTGTTGCGAATTTCAGACTTTCTTGTAGTGTCGATTATAAAACTCAAACCATCTCCATTTTGGAACGAAAAATTAGCAGATGAAGAGAATATTTTTTCGGACCTAGCTTTCCTCTGTATTGCACATGTATGTGTATGGCTGTTGAGTTCACGATGAAGTTCAGGGGTAAGGTCTTATGTTGCGGCTGGAGAAGATGAAACAAGGAAGCAGCGGTGGTCGTTTGATTGAAGAAGGTGGAGCGACGGGGTTGTCGAGCTGCTGCGGCTGTCTGGTTCGTGTTCTGGCGGAGATGGTCGCTGGTGTCGGAGAAGGTGACGGCTGGCGGCGGCTCCTTGTTGTCTCTAGGGTTGAAGAATGATGGAGAAGAAGCATGAAGGAGGATGTCTGATTAGGGTTGGGGGAAATGAAACAAAGTAAAAAAAAATGGAGTGGGGTCGTTTGGGCCGGGTCGGGTTGATCGATTGGTTGGGTTCAGGGTGCAATTGTTTTGGGCTTGGTCTCTTTTAATTTAAATAACCCATAAGACCAAGACTTCTTTCTCTTCATTTTCTTTTTTTTTCTATTTATTTCCTCAAACTATATTTTTTTTTTTTAAAATAAAACCACAACCCTAAATTAAATTACAAAACCAAATTAACTTATCAAAAAAATGCTAGATAACATCTAATAACAATTATCACACCAATTTAAAATAAAATCACACAATTGGGACATTGAATGCTAAAAATGCAAAAATACATATTTTTTGTGATTTTTCATTTTTCGTAAAACAAACTTAATTACTTTTAATGAATCATAAACGAAAACGTGACACATTTTTTGTATTTTCATTAATTAAACAAATAAACATGGACACCCAAACACAAACAATAACACAAAAATCCACAAATATTGCAATAAACACAAAACTCTTTTTATTTTGAATTTTTAGGAGTAATTCGTGTGAGGCAAAAATCACGTGCTCACAGCTGCCCCTCTTTGCGCGTAAACATGAAGAGTTTTCGTGCAAAGATAAGTGAGCAGATACGAGCGATTTTTTGCCCGTTTAAGCGCTCCGTGTGAAGCATTTTTTGGAAAAGTTTGACCGAACCTCGCTTCAAAAGGTCTCCTATATATCCCTGGCTAAAAGGGAATCAAGTCAATGTAGTTCGGGAAGTTTTGGTAGCTGGGACTACCGTGACTGTTGTGATCTTGCTGTTACTGCTGTTGTTACTGCTATCACTGCTTACCGATCTCCTCATTACATCGTGCTAAGATAAAACAAGAAACTAGGCTAGCCTATGGATCACATGATCCTATCTATCTTCAACTTGCTTTTGCCACCTTGCTTTTGTTGGCTTGATTGTTCCTTCTGATGTTTCTTCTCTTCTGCCAATTGTTATTTCGGCCTATCTTGATTGCCGGACTCCGACCGTTGGTCCCTTCCTTATGATCTTCGAACTATTCTTCTTCGAAGCCCGAATCTATCTTTCTGATCCTTGTTGCCTTCCTTCTGATTTTGAACTTGAATTCATGCCGGGGATTTCTATCACGCTCAACCGCTTCAAAATAAATCGTCACTCCATTCTTCAGGCGGGCTACCTGACTTCAACTACAACTTCAAAACAAATCGCCACTCCATTCTTCAGGTGGGCTCCCTGACTCCGACATTATCTTTTGAAAAATAAAACGCCATTCCTCTCTTCAGGCGGGCTCCTGACTTCAACAACATCTTTTGAAAATAAATCGCCATTCCTCTCTTCAGGCGGGCTCCTGACTGCTGGGGATAATCTTTTGAAAATAAATCGCCATTCCTCTCTTCAGGCGGGCTCCTGACTTCAATCATCAACTCCGAAAATTAAACGCCATTCCTCTCTTCAGGCGGGCTCCCGACTTCAACAACATCTTTTGAAAATAAATCGCCATTCCTCTCTTCAGGCGGGCTCCTGACTTCAACAACATCTTTTGAAAATAAATCGCCATTCCTCTCTTCGGGCGGGCTCCTGACTTCAACAACATCTTTTGAAAATAAACGCCATTCCTCTCTTCAGGCGGGCTCCTGACTTCAACAACATCTTTTGAAAATAAATCGCCATTCCTCTCTTCGGGCGGGCTCCTGACTTCAACAACATCTTTTGAAAATAAATCGCCATTCCTCTCTTCAGGCGGGCTCCTGACTTCAACAACATCTTTTGAAAATAAATCGCCATTCCTCTCTTCGGGCGGGCTCCCGACTTCAACAACATCTTTTGAAAATAAATCGCCATTCCTCTCTTCAGGCGGGCTCCTGACTTCAATCATCAACTCCGAAAATTAAACGCCATTCCTCTCTTCAGGCGGGCTCCCGACTTCAACAACATCTTTTGAAAATAAATCGCCATTCCTCTCTTCAGGCGGGCTCCTGACTTCAACAACATCTTTTGAAAATTAAACGCCATTCCTCTCTTCAGGCGGGCTCCTGACTTCAACAACATCTTTTGAAAATAAATCGCCATTCCTCTCTTCAGGCGGGCTCCCGACTTCAACAACATCTTTTGAAAATAAATCGCCATTCCTCTCTTCAGGCGGGCTCCTGACTTCAACAACATCTTTTGAAAATAAATCGCCATTCCTCTCTTCAGGCGGGCTCCTGACTTCAATCATCAACTCATTTTATTCTTGCTGCCTCGACTCTTGAACCATCATTTCTCCTAAAATTTCCTTGTTTCGGAATTGCTTTCTTCCTGTGTCGTGTTGCTTTCCCTCCTGACTGATGGGGATATCTTTAGAACTAATTACTTGCCCGCTGGGGTAATGCTGCTGGGGAAATCTTCTTTATTACCTCTTTTTCTACCTTCTTCAAAAACCTTTATTCTCTTCCGGGATCGCGGGGGATTGAAATGTCATCAGCTGGGGATTACCCTGTCCGGGGATCCCTTTTCCTTCTTCCTCTTTCCAAACCTCCTTCGGGGCTCGCGCTTTGCTCCCTTTGAAAAACTTGTAGGATATAATGCTGCCGGTGAAATCCCGAAATCAATGTTTCATTTTTTGGGGGTATAATTTCATCTATCACAACTTGTTTTTTTCTTTTCAAAGCTGCTGGTGATAATCGGGTTCAAAGATCATTTCCTCGCGTTATCCGGCTTCTTTCCCCAACCGGGTATTTGGTTTCGAGAAAATTTTCGCAACAGGAGAAAATTTTCTGCCCCAGTTTGAGAATCTTCTTCGTGGCATGCTTTGCTGCTGACAACCCCTTTTTTCCCTGTTTCAAATCAAAGAAAAATTGGTTAGTTTTAAAACGTGGTGGCTGGTTGTGGTGCTCCTGCTGGGGATTGTTCTCCTCCTCTTTCCCTGCTCTGTGTTTCATTATCAGACCCTGCCGGGGATGTTATCATTTGATGATATTCATGCCGGGGATAGTTTTCTCCTTTCTTGCTTCCCCGCCTTCCTTGACGGCTCTTTATTTGCGAACCTTTCCACGTGGTTCTCCACTGACCAACTGAATTCCTATGATAGTGACCCTTCGTGAAGGCCTTACATGTTTTACTTGGTGAACCATTTTCTTTGTTCACCCTTGTCACTGAAAATACCTTTCTGCTGGGGATATCTCTCCTTCTTTTGCGGCATATCTAAGGACTGGGCATTTCCCAACCTTTGAGTCTCATTGGCCTTGGCCTCGAGGTCATTAACCTTCATTGAGATATCTTTTTTCACACCGATCCACCCCTTTGTCGATTTCCTATTACTAGGGAATATCTTTCTGGACATTGGCTTTGCGTTTAATCCCTCCCCACTTATACCACTTGGGTGTACCAATCAAATTCTGTCTTGCATAATTGGAAAGCTGATGTAAAATTTTGAAGTCATTTCTTACAAACAGACTCTATTGGGGAATTTTTTATGAAAGGAGAAAGATAAAAGGAAACAGAATAAAAGACAAAAGCGAGGATGACTCTCTAAAAAGAAAAATTATAAAATAAACCTATCAAACGTGGATACCAACTCTAATGGACATGACATGCACATATAGCCTATCCTCCGTTGTTAAACCGCCTTCTGTAATCTTCGCCTGGGGCTTTTCCATCTGATTTCCAATCTCCGTTCGACTTGTAGTGCCCGGGGGGGGGTTTCACTACCAAGCCTCTCTCATTTCGATTTTTCTCTCAGCTTTCATCGCCTTATGGTGCCTGTGAAGGTTTTCACCGCTAAGACTCTCTCATTTGTTTTACTTTTCGCTGGGGATTGGTGGTGTTACTGCTAAGACTCTCCTATTTTCCGCTGGAGATCGGAGTCTTTCTACTGGGAATCAGAGTGTTATATCCCGATGAAACTTCTCTCATTTGCCTAACTCAGCCTCTTTCGAAGATTGGTCAAAAGGTCTTTCTTTGGACCGTAATGTGGGTTTGGACAAGGCTAGAAAGAAAGGGTATTAAAGGCTCAAAATAAAACAAATTGGGTTCAAAATTACAACCTTCGGAATCCTATATTTTCCTTACATAAACACAATTTTTTTTTTACTGCCCCCGTTTCTTGCTTGGGGATTTTTGGTTTTTATTTACACTATGACCGAGCTGTGAAGCGCCTACGTATCCTCCTTGAGGAATCAGGTCAAACGTAGTTCCCAATTCCTCTTTTTCAAGTTTTTTTTTTTTTTTTTTTTTCATACATTTTTCTTTTTCTTTTCTTTATCTCTTTTTGTTGTTTTCTTTTTCTTTACTTCTTCTTTATCCCTTTCTTCTTTTGCCTTTCAAACCTGTGTTTCTAGTCTTTGCAACTAATTCCGAAGGAGGGGTATGAAAGAATTTAAAATAAGGCTCAAAGGGCTGACGATGGATAAAGTGTTTGGATAGCAGAACAAAATGCCTTCGTCATTCCAATCTTCAAAACATGCCAAGTGTAAACAACACAATTAATATTCGTCATATCTTTAAAGCACTCTTGGGCAACACTCTCATTTTCATTATTATTTTTGGCCAGCTTGCCATTGACTATTTCCTTTTTACTCTCCCCGGTTTCACATGACTCAGGATCCAAATAGTCTCAAATTGTTTTTATTTCCTTTAGATGACCCGATCATCTTCCAATTGCTTAATGATTAACTTTTAGAATTAAGCCATAATTAGGTGTGCGCATGTCGTGTCACTAGATTCGGCGTTTGAGCACAAGACAAATCTAAAGGGTAAAAGAACTAAACAAATAAAATGACCGGAAGTAACAAAAGGCCAAAAGCTTCATTAAACTAATGACGAAATGGTTCAATGACAAAACAAGCAAAACAAACTAGAGTACAACCCTGAAACAAAACTGGGCAAGACCAAAGCAAACTGCTAGGACAAAAGGGTTTGACCACAAGAAAACCCTGAAAATAACTCGGACAACAAAAATGACGACAAAACGAACCACCAAAGCTCCATCTAGCTGACCAAAAGATGGAGTATCTTCCCAATTACCAAGCACAACATTTTAGCCACTAAGCTCTGCATCAATATTGCCAAGGCTGCCATCTGCTTCAACATTTTTAGCTCCAGTCAATACACCCCCCAGAGGATTCATGTCATCATCATTGACCACAATCAACCACCCTTTTTGAATCATTCTTTCTATTTCCTTTTTCAAGGTACGACAACTCTCAATATCGTGCCCTCTGACATTGGAATGGTATGCACATCGTGCAGTAGGATCGAAGCTTCTTGCACGTGGATCGGGAGTGTATCCGGGGAGCGGCGTAATCAGGCCGACATGTTTTAACTTTTCAAACAGACATGCATAGGATTCTCCGATAGGGGTAAGAGCCTTTTCTCGCTTCAGCAACCTTTCCTCCCTAAACGCCTTATTTGGCCTGAAACCTGACCCAGGGGGTTTCCGGTATGTTCGTGGGGGTTGGTAGGCTTTTTGTGGAGCTGGGTACCTGGAAGGTGAAATACGATTTTGGGTGTCCCGGGGAGAGTAGTGGTGTTGGGGCCGGGAATAGCGTTGTGAAAATATAGCTGGGGGACGAGTAATTGAGCTACTCGAGTGGCCGGAAAAGCTATGATAGGTGGGTATATATGGAGAGTGTGAGGGATCATCTGGCATCGGGTTCGGTGTACGGGTAAGGACAGAGTCTAGGAAGCTAGGTGGTGGTGGGGGTGGTGCTTTTCCATCCATCCATGCCCGATACATGTCGGCCACATGTTGTCTCAATATTTTGACTTCTTCCACTAACTCGTGGTTCCGTTCAACCAGCTGTTGTCGGGTATCGGTATCAACCCACTCAGTCTTGAGATCCTCTGCCATCGTCCTCTGACTTTGTCTTACGGGGAAGAGTTATTTAGAACCACAACCAACCACCTTTCTGTAAATGGACACAACAAAGCCAGCATGTCAGCATTAAGGTATCCCGCTTATTGATCATTCTTCTTTTTTTCTTTTTTTTTTCTTTTGTGTTTTTTTTTTCATTCATTTTTATTTTCCCTTTTTTTTGTAAATTTTTTTTTTTTTTTGGTTATGGAAATGGTCGAATCCTGTGTGGATTGCCTACGTATCATGACCCCGCATGAATCAGAACCGAGCGTAGTTCTTGCAAATTAATGCAAGAAATAAAGAGATGTTTATTTGATTTTTTTTTTTTTTTTTTTTGATTTTTTTTCTTTGAAGGAAAATTATAGAAGCCGACTCCAAATAAAAACTTGTGTAGGAGATTTCTACAAGAAAAAGAATATTTTTTTTTTCGGTGTCAATTATGACTATTTCTACAAAATTGGCCACATAATGGCTTATTTGACAAAATGACTATTTTTGCAAAATTTATTTAAGAAAGATAAACTTGAATTTTTTTTTTCTTTTTTTATCTTGTGGCTTATGGGGCATCGTTCGGCATCACCATAAACCAACACAAGACTATTTTTCATAAATTGGCCATGTAATGGCTTATTTAGGCAAAGTGGCTCTTTTTGCAAAATTTTGTTTAAGAAGATGCAAATTCAAAAATTTTTATCCTGGGGCCTATGGGGCATCGTTCAGCACCGACACAGGCCAACACAAGACTGAGGAAGTTAAAATGCAAAAATGTGGCTATTTCAGCAAAACTCCGGCCATGTAATGGCTTATTTGATAAAGTGGTTATTTTTGTAAAGTTGAGTGATGACTCAAAACTTGATTTTTTGCGGATACAGCCTTTCGACATTTCCGCGAGGGAATATTTCCAGGCTGTGTCCAAAATTATTTACAAATGACTCAAAGTGGCTATTCTTGCAAAAACAGCCTTCCGGTGTCTTTTCGAGGGACATTCGGCTTATTTTAAGCAAGAATAGCATCACCCGACTTATTTATAACAAAATCAAAAATTTGACATTTTTTGGTTATTTTTTGCAAAAGGGGTGTGAACCCGAACTTGATTTTGCGGCTATGGCCTTGTAACATTTCCACAAAGAATATTTCAAGGCTGCGGCTGCAAATTATTAAAAATGATTCAAAGTGGCTATTTTTGCAAAAAACAGCCTTCCGGCGTCCTTTCGGAGCATTCGGTTATTTGCAAAAACGGCATCACTTTGATTTTATTGACAAAATTAATCACACACATTTTTTTTGATTTTTAAAGGGGTGGTTGAACCCGATGAGGGTTGCCTACGTATCTCACCTAATGGGGAGAATCAAACCTGCGTAGTTCGGTCAAACAAACTACATCTTTAAAGGAAACAGACTATTTATTATTTTTTCGCACATTTTTTTTAAGCTTAAAACAATTTTTTTTTTTTTTTTTTTTTTTAGTAAAAAAAACAAACTATTTTGAAATCACATATTTTTTATTTTACAACAAACGTTTTTTTTTCTTTTTAAGTAAAAAAAAACAAACTATTTTGAAACTATTTTTTTATTTTGATCAAACATTTTTTTTTATTTTACAACAAACGTTTTTTTTTCTTTTTAAGTAAGTAAAAAAACAAACTATTTTGAGACTATTTTTTTTTCATTTTCCTCAATATAAAAAAAACGGTTAGCCTGCAAGTCTGAAGCAAATATATGCATAAAACAAACAGGATGCAGCAGGATGGTCTTTTCATTTCAGGTCACCTGTCCTAGACGGACCCAACCCCTGTGTTGAGTCCCCTAAGTCAAATGCAACATGATGCAAATAAACGTTCCTACTAGGGATCCGGCATGAAGCTTTGTTATTCTAGGTTTAAAAACCCGGGTTTATTGTTCTAGACCTGGCTTACCCGAGCGGACAACTCGAGCCGAGGAGGAGGCAGCAACCCGGGAATACAGAGGCTTCACCGGTTTTGCAACTTATCCAAACCTCGTTCTAAGGTGGGAATTAGACACTATACAGGAAAAGAAGTCACACGAAGTGCACCCTTCTTCATGATTTAGAAGACTCAGAGAGGAGATTGGTTTCGGCACAATTTATATGTAAAGTTCAAAAAAATATCAAAGCGATAAAAATATCATTTTGCACATTAATACAAACATATAATAAAATCAGATAATAAATAAGCCAAATACAACAATTATTCCAAGCTCGAATTCTTAAACCCCGAACCAGTGGTTCTGGGTTTATCATCCCCAGCAGAGTCGCCAGAGCTGTCACACCTCCTTTTACCGCACCCGCAAGGATGCAAAGAGTTTTTCCAATTAAAGGACAATCGAGACGGGATTTATTTAATTATTTCAGAGTCGCCACTTGGGAGATTTATGGTGTCCCAAGTCACCGGTTAAATCCCGAATCGAGGAAAAGAATGACTCTATTTAACAGTCCGCGAACCAGAAATCCGGATAAGGAATTCTGTTAACCCGGGAGAAGGTGTTAGGCATTCCCGAATTCCGCGGTTCTAGCACGGTCTCTTAACTGTCATATTCGGCTTATTTATTTGATTTTAACAGTTATGTACTTAATGCAAATTAATATCCCTTTACCGCTTTTATTATTATTATTATTTACGAAAGAGAACGTCGCCTAAAAATATGTTTCGAATCACGTCACATGAAATGCACCCGGATCCTCGACACATTCTTATTCAACATTTTGGGATTTGGATTTGGGCCGCATGAAATGCACACCCGTATTAAAGAAGGTAAAATTATTAACATCGCGCCTAAAGCATCTACGCGTTTGGCCTTTGCGAGGGCCATGGAATTTGCTAAGTCGGCCTATCCCGAAACCTAAGCAATCATTACCATCTATCAAAGACTCCGCAATTTGCGATTTATTTTGGCGAAACATGCCTTATTTATTTAAAGGAAATTTTAAAGTCTATATTTTTACAGAAATTTGCCTCTAAATTAAAGAGAAACAAAAGTCCTAATTGAATTACATGCTTGACAAGTTCGGGCCTCTTATTAGTTATTAGGTTATAACAAATGCGAAACAACAAAAAGAAGCACTCGAATTTATTAAGTGGCAAACTGTTTCGTGACGTATTCTATAATCGAATTACTAAAGCTGAAATTATAACATGCGTACGAGATTGACAAATATTGGAGACAAACCATCTATTCGCCCAAATTGATTTTAACTAACATTTCTAAAATTGATTTGAAGTAATGGAATCAACGACTAGGCATGTTATTAGCTTAGATCAGAACGTTGGCCTATAGGCTGCCTAACAAATTTAAATATTACTTGTTCTAAAGTCTTGCCTTAACTATAAAGAAAGCAACAGAGGTGAGATCTAAGTAATTATTTTGATAACTATTGTTCATTCCAACAATTACATTTCTAACTATATTATAAGTATGGCTGACAACTGTTGATTACTAACCTTGCAAACAAATATAGTTTAACATGGAATGTCATTGCACAATACACTTATGTTGAGTTATGAACAAAAATTACACAAATCCACTAATATTTTATAGAGATTATATGTACAACACCAATATATATACATATATATCTATAAATCCTTCACATTTTTTATGATCTGCTTCACTGTTACATCAGTGTAGAATTCAAGTGTGTACCTGGATATTGGACACAAGAAGAAAAGAAGGGAGATCAGCAGGTGAAGTATGCAGCAACACAGCAACACAAACAGCTACAGCAGTAGCCACTAACGACCAGCAATCGGAAAACCGAGTAGTAGACTTGACAAGCAAGCAGAAAATCCAGCAACCACTCAGTGAATTAATAACAAAAGACTAACAATTAACTCAGGAATCCACTTGAAAGATCCCAGAAAAACAAATAGGAGATCAAGATCCACTCAGAAATACAATGGCATAGTATTTTGATATCTAATCCTTTCACACTATCAAAGACCAAACTCTAAGTCTCAGAATCCAGCCTCACTCTCATTTATATCCCTGACTTATGAAGATTAGTCCAGACTTGAAATACAAAGAAAACTCTCCCAAAAAACAAAGACTCTTTCCGTGCCCTCTCTCTGTTTTTAGTCTCCCTATTTATAACCTTCAAATCCAAGCTAAGCAGCCCCTTTTTAATTATTAAAATGCTGTCCAGCCATCATAGCCTTTGTATTTCCACTAAGGTATGTTTTATTCATTGTTTAATTAGCATTATTCAAAGATTCATTATAATATTCAAATACTTCCAAAATGTTCTAACTTACATCCCACTATCTTTGTTAAACAAATTCTAATTTAATGCTAAATTGAATACCCACTGGCAGATCACTAACTTCAAAACTTTTCCCATTCTTATATAACTTTTTTTTTATTTTAAATTTACCACTTAACTAGTACCCAAAAAAAATGTAATCCCAGCCCTACCACTATTAAAAGTGGTAAACAAATCATGCCCTTCACAATCAATCCGGAATGTGAAAGAAGTTTCAATTTTCAAGTATCCAAAAATATGATTTCAGCAAAATGGTCCATAACTAAAATAGACTTCAATTGATATCTCAGAATCTAACTTCAAACCATATGTTTAAACTTCAAACTTCTTAATGAAAGTAACAAGCAGGAACTTCAAGAATGCAAACAATTTCGGAACTTATACTTCTCGAGTGTAAAATTTAAATGACTAAATTCCTATGCCTCAATTCTCAGACAAATGAAACACTTCCAACAATAGAGAACAACGAGCGCAAAGAACAAAACCAGAAAGCAAACCAACTTTAAGTCTATCTTGACATCGAATAACACATGGGATAAAGAATCGGACAAGCAAACCACCATTATTTCATTTGAAGCACAGTAGGATAGAAGGGATGGACCTTAAAATTCAAACAGGGAACAAAAAAAAAGCTGCAAAAATTACTCCACGAACCTCAACGGGAAACACGAGCGACGACTCCAAAATTTGAACATCTACCTCAGCGTTACACAATTCTCGAACGAAACAGCAGCAAAATGGGATTAGGAACCAACGAACTCGACCTCGGACAACAAACTCAAACTCGATTGAACCTCGACCAAAACCAACACACCACATCGAACGGACCTAAATCAGTCCTCGACATTTGACTCGATTATAAAACTCAAACCATCTCCATTTTGGAACGAAAAATTAGCAGATGAAGAGAATATTTTTTCGGACCTAGCTTTCCTCTGTATTGCACATGTATGTGTATGGCTGTTGAGTTCACGATGAAGTTCAGGGGTAAGGTCTTATGTTGCGGCTGGAGAAGATGAAACAAGGAAGCAGCGGTGGTCGTTTGATTGAAGAAGGTGGAGCGACGGGGTTGTCGAGCTGCTGCGGCTGTCTGGTTCGTGTTCTGGCGGAGATGGTCGCTGGTGTCGGAGAAGGTGACGGCTGGCGGCGGCTCCTTGTTGTCTCTAGGGTTGAAGAATGATGGAGAAGAAGCATGAAGGAGGATGTCTGATTAGGGTTGGGGGAAATGAAACAAAGTAAAAAAAAATGGAGTGGGGTCGTTTGGGCCGGGTCGGGTTGATCGATTGGTTGGGTTCAGGGTGCAATTGTTTTGGGCTTGGTCTCTTTTAATTTAAATAACCCATAAGACCAAGACTTCTTTCTCTTCATTTTCTTTTTTTTTCTATTTATTTCCTCAAACTATATTTTTTTTTTTTTTAAAATAAAACCACAACCCTAAATTAAATTACAAAACCAAATTAACTTATCAAAAAAATGCTAGATAACATCTAATAACAATTATCACACCAATTTAAAATAAAATCACACAATTGGGACATTGAATGCTAAAAATGCAAAAATACATATTTTTTGTGATTTTTCATTTTTCGTAAAACAAACTTAATTACTTTTAATGAATCATAAACGAAAACGTGACACATTTTTTGTATTTTCATTAATTAAACAAATAAACATGGACACCCAAACACAAACAATAACACAAAAATCCACAAATATTGCAATCAACACAAAACTCTTTTTATTTTGAATTTTTGGGAGTAATTCGTGTGAGGCAAAAATCACGTGCTCACAATGTGAACAGGATAATGTTGAGTGAATTGGCTTGCCTAGCTACCACGAGTAGGCGCCATCACGATCCCGATGACGGGGGAAAAATCTGGGTCGTGACAGAGTTGCAGGAAAGCTCACTATCAGAAAATATCACTCAAGTTATACATGAAGATGGACCTCATACTCTTAGTCAAGACATGACTGATGAACATATTCCACCGAGATAATCCTCAAGGACCTTTACACGACCTATTTGGCTAAGAGACTATGTTATAACATAGATGAGAACCAGTAAGTATCACATCACCAACTACATATCCTATGCCAAAGTCACACTAAAGTACCAAAGCTATTTGGACAAGTTTTCTATTTTTGTTGAGCCCCAATCTTTCAAACAAGCGGCCAAAGATGCTAGTGGATTGAGGTAATGAGACAAAAATCAAGGTTTTAGAGGATAATAAAACTTGGGAAGTTGTAGACTTATCATTAGGGAAATACACTATAGGATCCAAATGGGTCTACAAGATCAAGTACCAAACATATATGGACATTGAGAGGTTGAAGGCTCAATTAATTGCAAAAGGTTATAGCCAATAAGAGGGTCTATATTATCATGATACTTTCTCTTCTGTAGTGAAGATGGTAACAGTAAGGTCCGTCATAGCTTGGCTGTTTCTAGAGGGTTGAATCTATACCAGATAGATGTCTACAATACATTTTTACAAGATGATCTTTATGAAGAGGTTTACATGGATATGCCTGAAGGTTTTAAAAGGCAAGAGGAGCAGAAAGTTTGCAAATTGTTTAAGTCCTTATATGAACTAAAGCAGGTATCAAGACAGTGGAACATTAAGTTGTCTGACACACTAGCAGCAACAAGTTTCATAAAAAGCAGTCATGACTACTCCTTATTCACATTAAAGAAGCCAGAAGGCAACAAAGATTTTAAGGAAGGTCCTAAATATTAGTCCAAGTATATTAATGAGAATTAATTTTTAAATCCTAAATAGTAGGACGGTAACCTAAATTACAATTTTGTCCACTATAAACTATATTTTTAAAGGGTAAAAAAGGCGAACGATATTTCGCTAAGGGTCTCGTGCTTTTAATATAATATAGATATATGCTAAAATCTACACTCACGTTGAGCAAATTTGCAGTAGCTCTGTACTGCTTTGATGTCAAAAGCTTCTAGAGCACAGAAATGAAGAAGAATCGGGCATTGCAAAAATGATTCTTTGTATTCATTATCTGAAGATACAGGGTATTTATATACAAGTAATGAGCCTAACTAACTAATGGTGATCATCCTTGTCTATATAGATGATTTGCTCATCACATGCAGCAATGATATGTTGTTGCTGAGGAGCAAGCTTTGCATGTTCCTCTACTAAACAAGCTTGGTGTGTTGAATATATTGCGCCTTCTAGCTAAAAAGGGAGTATTGTAATAATAATCCATCAGTAGTTCGAGCTAAAAGACTTAGGATAACTCAAGTACTTCTTGGGCATTAAAATATTAAGGTCACCAACTAGGGTAGTTTTGAATCAAAAGAAGTATGTCCAAGAATAACTTATGTAATAAGACTCAGTGGTGCCAAGCCAGCAATCACCCATTTGGAGACTAATATTAAGTTAACTACAATTGCATATGATCAGTTAAAATGTTCTGTAGGCAACCCGGCTTTTGGAAGATGTTAGTGCATATCACCGATTACTTGGTCCTTTGATGTATATGACTACAATAAGACATGATATTAGTATTGCTATTCACACCTCGAGCCAGTTCATGTAGAACCCTAATATGTCCCACTATGAGGCTTCTCTTAAGTTGGTTAGATATCGAAAGGGTGCTCCAGGCCAAGGCATTTGGTTGAGGTCTCATCCTGCATCAGAGTTACAATGTTGGTATGATTCTGATTGGGCAGCTTTTTCCAATGCTAGGAGATCAGTAACATGCTATGTGGTAAAATTTGGTGACTCTCTCATGTACGTATAATTTTATGTTTAATCAGTTAAATATCATTAAACTTCTTCATATTTAGAGATTTAAAATTTTGTATAATCTTTATTTTACATCTTTATATCTACATGCATTACCTAATAATATTTATGCAATTATAAGAAAATATAAACTCAGTATGTATGTATATATGTATATATACATGTATATATGTATATATATATATATATATATTGTTTTAACTAATTGAAAGGTAAATATTAAATTTTGCATTCTTTTTCTTTAAAGTGATCGATAAGAGCATTAAGAAACTAATGAAATACCAATATAAGAATGTTCGCAACTAAAGCGCATGTGTCAAAGAGGAAGATATCTATGATGGCAAAATCAGAACTGCTCATAATCCACTTTGTTTCTAAAAGGTGGATGAGTACCAAACTTTTTCAGAATAAAATTCCACCTTTTTAATCAGTCTTTATTAGGGTGATCTGTCACTAGGCAGTTAGGTTGTCCTCTTCTCATAGTGCAAGGTCTCGCATTAGTCATTCTTTAAAAATGATTAACAAATTGACTGAGTATTTGCACCTCTCCGTCTTCTCTTTATTATCATCATAATGAAGATATGTTATCTTGGGGAGTAATTATTATTTAACGTGATGGTCAAAATCAAAATTAATTGATAGAACTGTTACCTTATATTTTAGGGGAGTATATGTTTTCTTTCCGAATTTTCTCCCTCCATTTTCTTTACCCTAGATCTCTTATCTCCTTTAGAAAATGAAGGACCATAAAAACCTTAGATCATTAAAGACAATAACTTAAAATGTCGTATATATATAAGGATCAAAAGCTCTTGAAAGTTCTTGTTTTTTATTTCTACAATAGCAACAAAAAATGTGTTTCCATTACAAAAAAGACAAGATCAAGTCCTAATTAATTATCTTTGGAAAGAGTTCAAATATCTTCAATTCAAGTATGTCCTCATCTTCAAAAGGTATGGTTCTGAGTCGTGCCTTTACACTTCATGAAACCCTAGCTAGCATCCACAATGAAAATTGGCCATTAGTGAGGTGTATAGGGAAATTTTGCTTCACATAATTGTACGGTAGCCTAAATGTGTGTCAAATCCAACCCCTCATTTATGTAACTGATTTGATGGACTAATAAATAAAATTTGTATGAATATGTCATCGCCCATGTGTATTATAGAGTGAAATAGTGGGCACCTGTTGTCACAAGTATTATCATTGTTCACTTCTAAAGATTTTTAGTACTCAAAATATATACTTTTGTTCACTTCCTCATTATTAAATACAAGCTGCATTCAATGTGCTTGTCTTTAAATATAACCCAACATGTTTGCTAAATGCTAAATTGTATTTTTTAAGTTTCTTGCATGTAAATTGCAAAGATGAATAAAATTTCACTAAAGTATGTGTATATTGTTTCTTTTGCACACTTGCATCCATTGAGTTCAAAGTAAATAAAAAGTCATAATGATTTAATTTGCATGAATGGATGAAAATCTTCTTTCTTTAAATGCAATGTTTCTGGACAGTATATGGATTTCTGCTCGTGATACAACATGGAACCTACGTTTAGTCCTATTCCCCTAGGCTTTGAAATATATATACAACAACAACAACAACCCAGTATAATCCCACTTAGTGGGGTCTGGGGAGGAAAGGTGTCAAATTAGAAACAAATAAATTGTAAGATTATAATATTAAAACAATTGATCAGTCAACTATACCTCAATAACAATTGCGTCTTCATCCCAAATTTGATGCATCATGTGACATTAATACTTGGGTGATATACACGGGATTAATGTACTCCGGAAAAACACTGACATTGAGAAAGTAACGTGAATATTTTTTTTAATAGAAAATTTTAAGGGCTAGGAAAAGCTAATAGAAAAAAACAAAAAAGGAAAAAAGAACTGCCGGGTAAGAATCGAACTTTTACATTTGTAAAGTACAAGATACTTTCTTTAATCTATATTGGTTGTCATATTCTTTTTTTTTACAAGTCCGTTAAGAAATTACTAATAAGAAGAATTTTTAACCATTATACCCTTATTTACTATTGTCACTTAGGTTTTCTATGCTTTTTAATTAATGTTTTTACTTTCAAGAACCACTAATACTAAGAATAAAATGGAAAAAATAATAATTAGATCTTAATATTTTAAAATGATCAGTATGTTGGACCAATTAATTTAAATAATTACGACAATTAATGGAAATGAGGGAGTAGCATCTAACTATCACTCAACTCTCACGTAAAATTAGAACTTATATTTTACTTTTATTTTAAGAAACTATTTTGTAAAGGACGGAGAGGGATGGAGTGGGACTATGAACGTCATACCATGTAGTACAGAAAAATGTGAAGGAAGTTTCTGTCAAAATGGCCAAAAATAGATATTATTGCTACAATTTATTTCAATGGTTTGTTTTTTAACGGATAAAAAAGAAGACAAAATGTGATAACACGAGGAGAAAGTAAACGAGAATTCACCAGTTTGTTCCATATTATTCACATAGAGATTCTTTTTTGAGAAAATATAATTTCCTGGAGAACAAAGTGTAATCTTTTTGTTCCATTACAATAAGTCTATCGCATATAGGTAACAAAAGTAGAAATATATCGTCTTATATTAATGTACGTGGTTGACAATGTGTGGGAAGCTAAGAAAACAAAAGGAAATAAAACAAATTTGGACCACCAAAGTTTTTTTTTCTTAGATTATTTATTATTCATTACTGTTTCTATGGACAATTTGTGATGAAAAAGGGGGTAAAGAGATAGTAGTAAAGAGTATTTTCAACGATACGGATTCTACCCCCATTAATTAAATATTATTGAAATAGAGGACAATATTGATATCCTCTTAATATGTAGTAAATATACATCTTAAAATGAATGTTCTGCTGTAATCGCTCTCCCTCTTATTAATCATAAAATATATATTTACGTCGCTCTAATTTGCAATTCGTAGATTAAAAGAATTACAGAAGCATCGAGTATGTCACAGATTTTAATTTCTTTGTTGCTAATGTAACCCAAAAATAACAGTGCTATTCTCATGAATGTATGCACCTCCCCTCTTTTTAGTTATTATATCAATTATATATTTGTTTCATTCATTTTCTGAAAGAAATTTTAGGAATTACATACCTTGGACGACTTAATAAATCTATAATCTATAAATCACGAAGTATTAAACTTGGGAAAAGGACTAAATTTTGCCCCATATACTGTCTGAAATTGTTTAATTTTTGTCCCATTGCACTTTGTGGTTCATTCATATCCTTGTAGTTGGCAAACAATCTCATGCCTTATATATTCGATTTTTGGATCGATTTTTTCTAAAAAGAAGTCAAATCAAGTAAGTCGATTTTTTACTAGAACTAAACCAAATTAATTAAGTCGATTTTTCTCGATTCGGCTTATGTCGGTTTTTTCAGTTATTTGTCGTTTTTTTCTTAGATATAAGACATACACTACAAAACACATTCTGGCGATCATATTTTTAATGTAACACTATCAAATCAATTGTCATTTGAGAAATCTATTATTTACCAAAATATAATGACGATAACTGAATCAAATAGTGATGATAATTTAATGACTCAATAAAAAATATATTATATTTTACACGAAATGGGTTCTTACACTAAACAAAAGAAAACTGCAACTTCATTTATGTATAACGTATATATATATATATATATATATATATATATATATAATATGTGTATAATAAATTTGAAATAGACATATATCTATATATACATAGTCGGCCTGGTTCGATTAATTTTCATCTGATTAAAACCAAAATCAAATCAAATTTGATCGGGTTTTAAAATTCAAAACTAAAATTAAACCAAACAAAAAATATCGATTTTTTTGATTTTTAGGATTTTGATGAACACCCTTGCCCTTATAATTAACAAAGCTCGAGTTGAAATAAGTGTATTCCACGTGCCCGAATTCTTCAAGAAAAAAAATTGAATTTGACCTTCAACTTTGGTTAACTGTAGTAAAATGTTATCCAAATTAAGTAATCTTTTATGAGAGGGTACGTATTTGAATAACTGGTCAATTATATACATCAAACTCACTGCTTATTCACATGAAGCGATAGTTTTATGTGAAAATCAATATGAAACTAGAAAGAGTGTCATAAAATACACCTTCAAAAAGATTAATTCCTTTCTCTCTTAAAATTTAAAACTATTCAAGCTTAACATTTCTGTTTTACTCTTGTATGCATAACTTTCTACAGCTCCACTTTATATAGATTTTTATTATTACTCCTTCTTCTGTTTCAGTTATGTGAACATCTTTTTCTTTGTGGGCCATTAAAAAAAGAATGATTTTTTTTTTTAAATTTAGTAACAATTTAATTTAAATTTATAATTTTACCCTTAATGAGAAGCATTTATAACCATACAAATACTCTAAATTCCTTTTTGACTTGTTTAAGATCACAAATTTTTAAAATCTTCATTTATTTTTAAATTTCGTGTCCAGTCAAACATATTCATATAAATTAAAACGGAAGCAACAATAAGAAAGACAAAGATGAAATTGTATGTACAACTCATACTCATTTGATTGTTTGTAGTTAGGAGAATAAAAATTTTCCTTTGTTTTAAAGACTTAAACTTAGTGTAAAGTCCAAAAATGGCACACTAAATGGGATGAAAAAAAATATAAAACAGTACAGTATTGTAATTATCAGCCAAAGCTTGTGCTTCTAATTTGCCAGTATCTAATTGAATTTATTTTTATTTGAAAAAAAGAAAGAAGGAAAAGCAGTATAATCTAGTCTTATTTTCCCCCTTTTATAATGTGGGAAGAGGACTAAAATCACATCACAGGTCCACACTCTCACGCATAAACAGTACAACATAAAGGACAAAGAATTGCAGCTGTTAAATGTCACCGAAAATAGCAAAGAAACAGACTCCACAACTCTTAAACCATTGCCCCCACCCCATATTCTCGATTAGGGTTGTCTAACATATTTCGATGCATTTTATGTATTTTATTATATTCAATTTTTTTTTCTCATTACATTTGAATGTATCCCTCTATATTTTATATTTTGTTTTATATTTTGTGGATTAGAATCTTGTTTATAACTGAAAAATACAAAATTTGTATGATTGAGTTTGTTAAGTTATATTAAGAGTTTATTATGTTAATTGATTCACTTTTCATTTTAAAAATAATATAATCCCCTATTTCACACCGTGATTATAGTCGACTACAATAATCCCATGTTTCACTCCATGAATACATTCGAATACACTCAAATACAATAACTGATTAAATGTACTTCCCTGATTCACGCATATTTTTGCTATTGTATTCATGAATATAATAGCTTAAATACCGCAAATACATCTTATAACCATATAAAAGGTATTTATATTCCGTTAGATAGCAAATGGTATCTACAGATGACTAATTACTAATAAAAGATAGTGATTTATGAAAATTTTTTCTTCCTTTTTAGGGTGGGGCGGGTGTATTGTGCAAAAAAAAATAATTTAAAAATATAATTTTTAAGGGGTTTGCGGGGAGGGGGAAGGGTGATGCTGAAGAATAAAAAAACAGAAAATTAAAAATACAAAAATTATGAGGTCTTTTATGAATTTCATTATAAAAAATATTTAATTTACTTAAGCCTAGTCCACTCATGAGCTAAAATATTTGTGATCCAATCCATTAATCTATGCACAGCTGCTTGTACTGGTCGGATAAATTTGGCTCAAATTGCCACCCATGCTCCTCACATTCCAATTTCATCCATTACCATTCTTTTACTTCCTCTTCTTCTCTTCCTCCTTCTTGGAATATTCTCCATTTTACCCTCCCCTCTTCACGAGCGTCGGCACATTTTCTTGTTTTTTTTCTGACCCACATAGCAAAGCTGTTTCCTTTTTACAAATTTTAAGTTTATCTCCTAATATTCATTCATGGTTCAAGAATTCAAGAAACCCCACTTCACTTAAGTAACACCAAAAAGCTTAGAATTTTTTCTGTTCATGGCTACGGTGTGCTTTAACAATGTGAATATGAAGATAAACATAGAAGTGATGGTTTGCTTGTTTTTGCTGTTTATGGTGTCACTATGTTGTGATGCTACAGCTGCTGAAGAAGCTAAACAGGGGATGTCTCTTGCTGCCCAAAAGTTCGAGGTTCAAAAGCACTTGAATCTCTTAAACAAACCTGCAATCAAATCCATAAAGGTTAAAATTTTATACCCTTTTTTGCTCCTTTTTTTGTGTGTCTTTTTGTATTGATGGTTTCTTTTGAAAAAACATAACAGAGCCCAGATGGTGATATTATTGATTGCGTTCATATATCTCACCAACCAGCTTTTGATCATCCTTTGTTCAAGAATCATACTGTACAGGTTAGCAAAGATACCCTTTTTTCTGTTTGAATTATTCCTAATTATTTTTGTTATAGTGGGAAAAAAGTTGATTTTTTTGGGTTATAGATGATGCCAAATTATCATCCAGAAGGCCTATTTCGTAATGGAAAATTGTCTACAGCAAAATCCAAGAGTGAAGGGTCAAATTCAATTACTCAACTATGGCATTTGAATGGAAAATGTCCAGAAGGAACAATTCCAATTAGAAGAACAAAAAAAGATGATATTTTAAGAGCAAGTTCCATGAAAAGCTATGGTAGGAAGAAAAAGCATTCTACTATTCCTAAACCAGAGTCTGGTAGACCTGACCTTGTTAGCCAAACTGGTCATCAGGTACACCAAATTGTTCAGATTTGTATAGAAGGAAAATTATAAGTTTCATTGAATTAATGGTTTTGTTTGTTTCTGTTTTTTCTTGGAGTTATTTTAGCATGCAATAGCCTATGTTGAAGGAGACAAATATTATGGAGCAAAAGCAACCATAAATGTTTGGGAACCTAAAATTCAGCAACCCAATGAGTTTAGCTTGTCTCAGCTTTGGATTCTTGGAGGTTCTTTTGATTCAGATCTTAATAGCATTGAAGCTGGATGGCAGGTACTGCTACTTATCTTTTTCAAATTATTTGCTTGTTTGAACTATTAGAGAATGATATTATTGTCATATTATATGTCTATATTTGGTCTACGTTGTTCGGACTTTCCGAAAATATTGCCGGATTGCTGCGTGTCCGATCCTCCAAAAATAATGTATTTTTGAAGGATTCGGACACGCATGCGGCATCGTTTTGGAGAGTCCGCGCAACCTAGTATTTGGTTGTCTTGTGACTTCTTCTTTTTCACTTGTCCTTTTGGGGATAAAAACAGGTTAGCCCAGATTTGTATGGAGATAACAACACAAGACTTTTTACCTACTGGACTGTAAGTGAATTTTTTTTTTTTCCTTCTAAATACAGCTAGCATACATACATAAACAAATCTAAAATCAAATAGTGTGTGCTATATAAAGTTCATGTTTGAAAATTGAAAATTTTGGGAAAATTATTTTTTGTACAGAGTGATGCTTATCAAGCCACAGGCTGCTACAATCTGCTATGTTCAGGATTTATTCAAATTAATAATGAAATAGCAATGGGGGCCACCATTTCTCCTCTTTCCAGCTATCATGGTTCACAATATGATATAAGCATTCTTGTCTGGAAGGTAATTTAATTTATTGGATTCACAAATCTTGGATTGACCCTTCTCAGTATAGTTTATTCTTGTCAACAATTATACCTCATATTGTATTGGAAAATACACCCTTGTATGTTCCACTGCATATTTTATTGAGTTGTCCATTATTTGCATGTGAATGCATAATTGATTAATTAACTTATGAGAAAGACACAGAGAATCTCTGGCATTTGCTGTTGAGTCCATGCTCTTCTTTTTCTTTTTCATTATAAATCTCTTCTTTAAAAGGGAGCCTTCATGGTGTATCAGGAGGTCACAGTTTCATGTCGTAATGGTATAATATAGCCTTGTGGTCAGGCCCTTTTTCGGACCCTACGCGTGGCGGGAGCTCAGTTCACCAGGCCGTCCTTTAACAAAGATCGGTTCTTTAACTTTTGTTATCTGTCTTGAAAATATTTTGAAGTTTGATTTGGCTTTAACTTATAGGATCCAAAAGAGGGAAACTGGTGGATGCAATTTGGGAATGACTATGTATTGGGATATTGGCCAGGCTTTTTATTTTCATATTTAACAGACAGTGCTTCAATGATTGAATGGGGTGGGGAAGTAGTGAATTCAGAATCAGATGGACTTCACACCACAACTCAAATGGGGAGTGGCCATTTTCCAGATGAAGGTTTTGGGAAATCAAGCTATTTCAGGAATATACAAGTAGTTGATGGTTCAAATAATTTGAGAGCTCCTCAAGATCTTGGGATTTATACTGAGGATAACAATTGCTATGATGTTCAACTAGGAAAGAATAATGACTGGGGGAACTACTTTTACTATGGTGGACCTGGTAGAAATTCTAATTGTCCATGACCAAAAATTTAAGTGTTTCTTACTCAATTCTTTTTCTCTTTTAATGTAGTAAATCTGGTAATGTAGACATTGAGTCCATTGTATTGTCATTGTTTTACTCTTTGTAAAACTTTTGTTTTTAGGGGCTAAGTTAGTGCAACAAAATGTGTATTATTGTTGGTCTTTGTATGAAAAGTTTTTCACCTTTTCTTTTAGGCCTCCAGTCTCTACATATAAAAATGTTGTTGGGGACAGAATGGACAATGGAGGGTGAAGTTTCTTGAATTGAAAAGGAATAATCCCCCTTTTATATGTAATATTGTAGCTGTTTGTATCATTAATAATGTAGGAGATTCATATGTTTCGAGTTTTTTTTTACTTTTCATATTATTTTTTTCTGAAAAAGGTTAATAGCTTTTAGAGTGAGAATCTTTATAGGTTAGTGGGTACTGGGTACTGGGTAGCATATATATAAAGGAGATTCCTAGTGGAGCTGCATTGAAAGTTGCTTCAATCATGATTAACATATTGTCACTGTTATTCCTTTCCTTTTTGTCATGTCTATGTCAGTAAATTCTCTTGTTTACTAATTGCTTGATAAGCTTATGCAAAATTCCTTGAATTAAGCTCAGTTGTTTATTTCTCACTTTGCATTTTCTGAACTACATTAATTAGACTACAATTAATGAGATACCTGTGAACTTTTTTATTGGATTTTAAAGGAAGGAATTGTTGTTCCCAGACCTATAGTGTAGTTATTATAAGCAAAATCCTGTTTGTATTATGATCCACAAGAAGATTTCCTTGAATGTTTTGGGTGAGTTTCTTCCTATGAACCTCTTGTTGTGCCATTTGTTTTAATCTTATCTGCTCTTTATTCTTTCTCTCTTCGGCCAAATAGTTATGTGGCTTATGGAGGCCCGTATATAAGGGGAAGGAAGGATGAGCATAGAATCAACAATGATGGTACAATGTAGCAAATTCTAGTACTGCTGGACTAGCACTCAGATCTTCTTATGCCAACGTTTCACTTTATATGAATCTACTTTTTTTTTTTTATCGTTTAAAAAAGAATGATCCCTTTCAAAATTTCAAAATAATTTAACTTAATCATACAATTCTTATCTTAATGAGAAACTTTTATAACCATACAAATACTATGAACTTCTTTTTTACTTGTTTAGGATCACAAATTTCAAAAATTTATTTTTTTCTTAACATATTCACATAAATTGAAACAGATGGAATACTATTATGCCACAATTTCATTTAAGATTTAGTCAAGTATACGAATTCTTATTGTCAAAGTCCCTCCATTTAAGCTTATCTTGGTTTAAAAATCTATTAAATAAAAATAAAAATAAAAATAAAAATACGGTCGAAACTGTCTATACATTTTTAGTTGTCATATTCGATCGATGATAAAAGTTAAAGTATAGAAAATCAAGAAATGTTTTTCATTTTTCTTTTCCAGTTAGCTAGTAGCTGCCTGATATTTGAAATTCAGATTTCGTACTAGAAACTTGAAAGAAAAACAACAAG
>JASVEL010009690.1:0-132551 GCA_032618575.1 Nicotiana noctiflora | reverse complement strand
ACTGCGATTTTTATTTTTATCTGATTTCTTTATATATTTTAATTAGAGTAGTTTTAATGTTCCGCTTTTCAATTTTTAGAAGAGTTGCGACGTCACGAAAATACATTTCGAGTCACACCGCAACCAGTACGCCTGTGACTTTAATGCGTTTCAGTTTCGCCGAGAATAAGATTTGAGTCACATAAATGCGCACCCGTATTTAGGAAAGTAATTTTATTTTCAAATCGTGCCTAAAGATTCTCTGTCTTTGTTAACTTCGGGAAAGACCGTAAAATTCGCTAAACGGTCATTCCGAGTCTAAATTTTTATTACAATTATTTGAGGGCCCCGCAATTGTGTAGTTTTGTTTGGCGAGACTCATCTCATTATTTTATTTACAGTTCAATCCTAGAGTACTACATTTTCTATTTTATTTACATCTAAAGTATTTTAAAGGCAGTTCCAATTATCTTTAAAAAAAGAGTGTTCAGAGCTTTGGGCCTCAAAATAAGCCCAACATAAAAGAGAACAAATAAACTTGGCTTGTGGCCCATGCATATACCAACCCTTATCCTAGTGAGATCAAAGTGACTTGCATTGACTGTTTCGTTCTGGGCAAACCGTGTAACTGGGCCAAATGTGTCCAGATTTGTGGTTTTGGCAGCCCATATCTCATTGTTATTTAATCTGAAACTCATCTTACTAATTGAGTCATGTTTAATTGCATTAGTAATCCAATTTAGGGGATAAAACAGAAACTAAAATCTAAAATATCTAATTCAATTATCCAACAGTAAATAACAAATCAATGTCTGGAATTTTACTTCAATACACTTCAAAACAGTGGCTGTTTACATAGGCTAAATTTGGCCCAAATACACGAATGATGCTGATTTTCTGTAGTTAAGACTAAACAGGCTCAATTTCTTTTAAAAAAAACGATCTCTAATATTTAAAACACAAATAGAATCACACTGATTTCTAATTCCAAACTCACTACTATTTTTACGTTTTATACTTGATACTTCTGAATTTAAACTAAACCCAACTAACAATTCTAACTACAAAAAGGAAATCATACGATCATAAAGACAATTTAACAGTCCTTCCTACGGTTAACAAGTAATAGTCCAACATTCATCCAATTATGACTAATATTACAGAATTAAACTAAAAACTGGACAAATTAACACTTGCAAATTCCAGCTTCATTTTTCATTCAACAGAGTTTACAACGATAGGAATGTGTACCTGAAATCAAAGTAGATCCATTAGATCTATGAACAACAGCAGAGTATGATTTATTCAGGCAGTACAGCAAATAGTTCCAGCAGTAAATTCAGCAACAGCAGTTCAATATTTCAACAGCAACAATTGAAATCTGCAGTTAAACCTAGAAGACAATTTCTAGGGTTCATATGGCTAAAAGGTTAAAAAGGATCTAAAAATAAAAAAAAAACTCTAAAAAATCAGAAGAACCCCCTTTAATTAAGGCTGAGAATGCCTATTTATAGACCCAAAGAGGAAGAAATGCAAATTTGCATTATTTCATTGAAAACCATTCAATTTCTAATTTATTGGACAAATTACTGCACGTATTCTACTTAAAGTTACACAAAAACCCCACCTAGAAGGTTCTACCATATTCTATTTCATTGTAATGCCTATTGTGCCCCTACTTGCTAAGGGGAACTACTAAATCTACCTTTTTCTATCCCCAAATTACCCTTAATGCTCTATATTTATAACAGTTATACCAATTCCCTTTCCAATTATACCCCTTCCTCTTTTAACCTTACTAGTCTAAGGCTACGCGCGTTGCGCGTGTACCTTACAATGAGTTTATATTTTCTTAAAATTGCATAAATATTATTAAGTAATGCATGTGAGATCATATAAAGATGTAAAATAAAGATTATACAAAATTTTAAATATCAAAATACGAAGAAGTTTAATGATATTTAACTGATTAAACATAGAATTATACGTACTTTTTGTTCTATGTTTAGTCACTTGTTTTAAATATAAAGTGTACCTTCGATGGCATGAAACATGTTGTAATTTACTTTTAATTCTATGTTTAGTCAATTATTTTCTTAATAAAATAAAGTATGCATAAAATTTCTTACAAAATAAGAAAAGGTCAAAAAAAAGAATATTCCTATAGTTCTTAACATAAATAACAAAAGAAAATAAGCATCTAATAAATAATCATTAGTTATTTTGTGCATGAATATCTTATATTTAACGATTTTATTATATTTCCTAACAAAGATTTTAAGGAAGGCCCTAAATATTAGGCCAGGTATATTAATGAGGATTAATTTTTAAATCCTAAATAGTAGGACGGTAACCTAAATTACAATTTTGTCCACTATAAACTATATTCTTAAAGGGTAAAAAAGACGAACGACATTTCGCTAAAGGCTTTCGTGCTTTTAATATAATATAGATTATAACTATACCAATTTTTATTCCCAATTTACCCCTGCTTTTTACTGTTTATTACTTTCTTCAAATTCTGTATTTTTTTCTCTTATTTTAACCCATTTCAGATTTGTATTTATCAAATAGCTAGAGCTGTCACACCTCCTTTTTTCACACATCGTAAATGTGTCGTTGTTTACTACTACACCCCGGGAAGAGATATAATAATAAGATATATCGTAAATGTATCGTAAATGTGTCGTTGTTTAGGACAAATGCTATACGTATTAAATTTTTCCTATTGGTCATTATCCTTTATTTTCTTGTACATTGCTTTAGTTATTTTCTTGGGTTCCTTTTTTAAGACATCGGCCATTTTAAGAAGCAAATTTTTAAGAAAGATAATAAAAGATGTCTTGATTTTGTAGGTGTCACACCTCCTTTTTTCACACATCGTAAATGTGCCGCTGTTTACTACTACACCCCGGGAAGAGATAATAATAATTAGGAAAGGAGTTTTTCCACTTAAAGGACAGTCGGAACGGAATCAATTTATTTAATTATTCAGAGTCGCCACTTGGGAAAGTAATGGTGTCCCAAGACACCGGTTTAATCCCGAACCGAGGAAATTTATGACTCTATATTACAGTTTGCGAAACTGGAAACCTGGATAAGGAATTCTGTTAACCCGGGAGAAGGTTTTAGGCACTCCCGGATTCCGTGGTTTTAGCACGGTCGCTCAACTGCAATTTTTGTTTCTATCTGATTTCTTTATATATATTATTTGTGTGCTCTTATATTCCGCTTTAAATTTTTCAGAAGAATTGCGACGTCACGAAAACACATTTCGAGCCGCACCGCAACCAGTACGCCTGTGACTTTAATGCGTTTCAGTTTCGCCGAGAATAAGATTTGGGTCACAGTAGGTACTTTTTGAAATCTCTTGGGATAATGGCCATTTCATCATCTTCCAGATCTGCACCTTCAGCTATTCTGAGAGCCAGACTTCTTTCCTTCTTGGGTGCATCCATTTTCATGGTTTACCTTCTTAGTTCATAGGCTGTGAGGTTTCCAATCAGTGCATGTAGCTTGAGGGTAGCAATGTTCTTTGATTCCTGAATAGCAGTGATTTTGCTTTCCCAAGTCACTGGTAAGACTCTTGTCAAGATTTTCTCAACCTTGTCTTCTTCAAGGATAATTCTCCCAAGAGATTTAAGTTCCTTTGTTAGTGTTTTGAATCTCATGTACATCTTCTGGATAGTTTCTCCTTCCTTCATAGTGAAATTCTCATATTGAGAATATAACAATGTTCCTCTTGATTTCTTTACTTGAGGAGTTCCTTCATGAGTCACTTGTAAAGTGTCCCATATTTTCTTGGCAGTGGTACAACTGTTAATCCTGTTGTACTCGTTTCGACCTAGTCCATACACAAGCCATTTCTTGGACTTGGCATTCTTCTCCCGTTTCTTTAAGTCTTCATCAGTGCAGTCAGATCTTGTCTTTGGCACATCTACTCCTTCAACATTCTTCTTTGTAGTTGATAGGGGAGCATCAGTGACTATGTCTTAGAGTTCATAGTCTTCTCATATGACGTGTCTCTCATCCTGTTTTTCCACCAAGAATAGTACTGACCATTAAAGAGTTGAGGCCTAGCAGTGGATTTTCCTTTTCAGTTTCCAGGTAGTGCACTCATCTTGATCTTTTCCTAAGTTGTTAACCTCTTCAAGGATAACCCGCACTGATACCAATTGATATTTTAAGTGTCAATACCACACAAGAGGGGGAATGATTTGTGTTGTACCCAATACTGAACTATAGAAGAACCTGGTTCTTCTAGGTGTTCCAACTACTATTGTTTGCGGATTGATAAACACTAAAAATAAAGAACACAGAGATTGTTATGTGGAAAACACCCGGCCCAAATGGTGAAAAAATTACGACCTACTACTCAGTAAGATTTTTCCAAACTTCCACTAAAATCACTAAGCCAAAACAGCATTTACAAAAACTCTTTGTAAACCTAAGGATTAACTCTAATCATGTTGTGGCACACAACATCAACTGTTGCGACAACTTCAAGTTAACTCTAACTTGAACACTCTAAGTACCTAATACAATTGCTTATATGAAAGTTGAAAGGTACAATGTAAAATCACCTAGTACAATTGAACTAGAATAAAAGATAGACACATGAAACTGGTTTTTCTATCTCGTTTAAGTAGCTTAAGGATTGCACACATAAATTGCTTGCAAAATTGCCTTGCTCTTTTGCTCTTGCTCTCAATTTAAGTTTAACTTCTATGTATGTGAATTACCTGTAAAAGAGAACAACATTAACATTTAATAGGTTAGTAATTAGAATTTAATTGTGATTCAATTGCTACTTTTCTTCGCAGAAGAGTTCATGATGATCTCAAACTCTAACACTATCTTTATCCTAAACTGTGTTCTCTTCATATAAGGAGTCTTTCTCTACTAATCTAATATGCAACCTTTTCGATCAAATCAGGACATATTGTTGCTTGATCAGCTAGACTTATCTCCTTCATGTGCATCTCACATGTACAGGTTAATCATGACAGTACTTTACAAGAAGGACCTAGTCCATGTCTGAGTTCTTTTGTCAATCTTCAAAACTTCACATGTTCTTGGGCCAACAGATTTTACTTAGAGTAGGCATCGAGGAAACTTATTAACTCGTTCATGGTTGTTGCATCAATTACTTGATCATTGTTAGGCAATTGGAACAAGTTTTTAGGGCACACTTTATTTAAGTCCTTATAATCTATGTACATTCTAAATGTGTTATTCTTCTTTGGAACCACAATTACATTAGCTAACTATTCAGGATACTTTACCTCTCGGACTGATTCGATGTCGAGTAGTCAAGTTACCTCTTCTTTAACAAACTTGTTTCGGACCTCGACTATTGGTTATTTATTTTACTTCATCCGTGGGTAATTTGGGTCAAATCTTAGCTTGTGTATGGATACCTTTAATAGAATACCTGTGAAATTCGAGTGTGACCATGAAAAACAATCAACATTAGCTTTAAGGAAATTAATAAATCCTTACCTGAGTTTGGGATTGTGTCATATTCCCAAATGAAACTTCCTTTTCGAGAATTATCCGAACAAAGCCACTTGCTCGAGTTCTTATGTAGTGGACTTGTTTTGCATTTATCTTCTCTGCAACTTGAAAGTATCTCGGTACCTGGTGGGATTCCGATGACTCCTCACCTTCATCTTCATTGGTTAGAGAAGGAGACATCGGTTTTGATAATTGCTATTTGCTGGATCCTTCAACACTGTAGTCATTTCTCTTGCCACTAGTTTATCTCCTCTTCAAACAACAACAACATACCTCATATTATCTCACATTGTGGGGTGTGGGGAGGGTAGTGTCTATGCATACCTTACCTCTCCTTTGTGAGGATAGAGAGGTTGTTCCCAATAGACCCTTGGCTCAAGAAAGCAAAAGCACCACAATAATGTAAATATTGACAAGAAGGGACAGTACCAAAAAGCCATATAAAAGCAGAATAAAAATAACAAGACAGTAAGGTGATCAACAATAAAAAAAATAACGGTTAGTAAGAAAAACCTACTACAACAGAAAATAAGACTATGCGTCAATACTACTATTATGAACACTCTAGACTACCTACTCTACTACCTAATCCTCGACCTCCGTACCTTCTTATCAAGGGGCATGTCCTCGGTTAGCTGAAACTGTACATCATGTCTTGCCTAATCACCTCTTCCCACTTTTTCTTAGGCCTACCTTTACCTCTTCATAGTACCTCCAACGTCAACCTCTCACACCTCCTCATCGGGGCATCTGTGTTGCTCCTCCTCACATGGCCAAACCACATAAGCAGCGGTTCTCGCATCTTGTCCTCAATATGGGCCACACTCACCTTATCACGAATAACCTCATTTCTAATCCTATCTAACCTGGTACACCTGCACATCCATCTCAGCATCCTCATCTCTGCTACATTCATATTCTGGACATGAGCGATCTTGACCGGCCAATACTCAGCCCCACACAACATCATTGGTCTGACCACCACTCTATAGATTTTACCCTTATGTTTTGATGATACCTTCTTGTCACTCAAAATTCCGGAAGAAAGTCTCCATTTGATCCATCCCACCCCAAGACGATGAGTGAAATCTTCATTAATCTCCCCATTCCCCTAAATAATTGACACAAGGTACTTAAAACATCCTCTGCTATGGATGACCTATGAGTCCAGCCTCACCTCCCCTTCCCCTAATTGAGTCTCGCCACTAAATGCACACTCCAGGTATTCTGTCCTGCTCAACTTAAAACCTTTAGATCCTAGGGCCTGTGTCATGACCCAAACCCTGGTCGTGATGGCGCCCAACACAATGCTAGGCAAGCCCGACCATATTATCCCTTAAACCAGCCAATTATTAATTCCAATTAATCAAATTAAACTTAAACAACAAATGATCATATCAGGTGATAAGCGAGATAGTAAAAGCATGAAACATGTAATTATAACATAACGGGGTGGTAATTCCCGTGACAACGGGCCGGGTCGTCACTGCCTGCCTCCATACCTCTAATTGTACGTTCACACCATATCATATCTCATCGATCAATATAATATCATCTACAAATAGCACACACCACGGCACCTCCCCTTGGTTATGGCACGTCAGTGTGTCCATCACTAGAGAGAATAAAAAAGGGCTGAGTGCCGACCCCTGATGCAACCCCATCATAATCGGGAAACAGTCTGAGTCCACAGCCATCATCCTCACTCGGGTCTTTACTCCATCATACACGTCCTTAATCAACCTAATGTCCAGCCTCCAAACATCGCACAAAACCTCTCTCAGAAGTTTATCGTACACCTTTTTCTAAGTCGATGAACGCCATATGCAAGTCCTTCTTTCTAAGTTGATGAACACCATATGCTGGTTGATCTCCTCTTATTAGTTTAGTTCCTTTTGAGATTGGGAATTTCAACAGTTGATGATATGTTGAAGGCATGGCCTTTATCTAATATAATCATGGCCTTTGAAGGATTATATTGTCTTTTATGTCGCCTACTACCACTTCGAATAAACTTGTGTTGGTTACGCTTTTGGCATTCGTCACTTCAAATAAACTTGTGTTGGTTAATTTGCTTGTTCTAGCACTCTCCATTTAATAATATTTGCCGATTTTCCTGGGTCAACCAAAACATGATTAATCTTAAAATCTAAGACATTGAGAGAAATTATCGGATCATCATTATTTGGTAGAAGAAGTGAATGCTCGGGTAAAAGTGAATACCATGCTAGGGCCTCCTTTGTGAGGGTTTCTCCAAACTTCTTCAGTAGAACTGATTTGATCTCATGTTGAGCCAAATAGTTCCCTTTTCACAACCGTGGTATAAGTTGTGATGTGCTCCTGCTAGTCTGAAGTCCCATCATATTTTTGTATGTCATACATCTTGAACCTATTCCGGATTAATCAGGTGTTGCACTCGGTTCAAATGAAAATTGAGTATTTTTTTTAGTCCAGGCCCATCAAAACTAGTGGTGCATCTAGAATCTGATCCATTCAGACGTGAAACTCCATTGTGTTTTGATCCATCCATTCATTCATTTCTCTCATGAATATCATAAGCTTGGTCTTGAAGGGATCATTACTTTATCATTACCAGATTCGCTACCGCCCCTCCCTCCCGGCATCGTCAAAGCCGACCTCACTCCTAAGGGTATTGCTATTAACTCTTTGAGCTATTTGATTTACAGGAATACCGAGAGAAATCATATCCTTTCCATTTGTGTTGTTGGAAGCACTTGGCAACGCTTGCTTCAATTCCGTCATCACCTAGTCATGCCTTGAGAAGTGACCCATGATGCCTTTTTGTTGCTCTCTTAGGATTTATACTATTTCCACAATGTGTTCCTCTTCTGCATCATTAGGAGTTTCCTCCCAAACATGTCGGAGGTATTGTCCTTCATGAACCGGGGTTGCCTTGTCACCCTTATTTCCAGTGTTGCGAATTGAATCCTCATATTGAGGTAGATTTTCATGTCCCTCAACATTATGTGCGATGTTGACATCGTTAGCTATCATTTTTTATTTCTTGCTAAGGAACAAAGACTCAAACAAGTTAGTAATAAACACAAAGATCAACTCAATTACGCAAATGTTAAGTCCCACGATTGGTGCCAAACTATTTACCCGTAAAATGGTACAATCGAACTTGTTATATGGTTTGTGGATAAACGAACTGATTTGATCCAAAAATAGTAAATAAATAAGACTAAAAGTAAGTATTAGCGATTAAAATTAAAGAAGATGGCAAGACTTGCTCCGAGAATAGCGTCTTCGATGATAGAAATAAAAACAATATAAAAAGCAAATAAAGTTGTTTTAATTGAGAGCGAAAGTGTAATATAACATAAGTTTTGTCAAGAATTCTTCCCCTCCCCCCCCCAATGATTGTTGAACCTACTCTTTATAGTTATACTTAGGCAAACAAGATCATAGGATCAAGCCCCTGTTAAATGACAATAAAGGAGCCATTGATGGATATGTAACGGTAGGCCATGAACATAAATATTCTCTGTAATGGTTGTCTATTTAATGTTAGGGAATATTCTTTATTGAATGATATCTGATGGCAAACATTCAAACTTCTCCCATTGACCAGGCTCCTACCAGGGTTTATGCGATACCAACTGAAGTTATTGTTCTCGATACTACTTGTCATGTGATTTGCCATTTATCTTTATTTAGTTCCACGTGGAACGCTATCAATTGATCATTTATTATGGATCAATCTATCCTATACAAAAGGGAAACTTTTGTCAAATTTGGTGGTGGACCATACTATGAAATTGTTTAACGAGAAGTTCAAAGAATGGTATGACTATGAATAATACAACAACAACCCAGTAAAATCTCACAAGTGGGGTCTGGAGGATAGTGTGTATGCAAATCTTACCCCTACCCCGAGGAAGTAGATAGGATATTTTTGGAAGACCCTCGACTCAGGAAGACGAAAAGAGAGACAATATATTAATACTATTAATCGAAAACAAAAAAATAATGACATTATCATAAGAGACAGAGAATAGATAAAAAGCAATAATAATAACCAGTAAATAAGGCTTGGTTCAATGAAAAATGGGAGAAAAGTGTGTACACAATATTAACCACTAGCAGTCTAAGACAATAGCCTATCAAACTAGCCTTGCACCGGTACAAAGTAGAAAAATGCTCAACTACCTCCCAACCTACAACCTTAATGCTCGACCTACACACCTTCCTATTAAGAATTATGTCTTCAGAAATTTAAAGTCATGTTGTCTTATCTGTTCAGCTCTCCCCAATACTTCTTAGGCCGCTATCTGCCTCTTCTTTTACCCGCCAAAACCAACCGCTTATATCTCCTTACTGAGGCATATAGGCTTCTCCTCCTTACATGCCCAAACCATCTGAGCATTAATTCCAGCATCTTGCCGTCCATAGGAGCCACGCCCACATTCTCCAGAATATCTTCATTCCTCGTCTTATCCATCCCATTGAGCCCGCGCATCCACCTCAATATCCTCATTTCTACTACTTTCATCTTTTGAATATGTGAGTTCTTAACTAGCCAACATTCAGCCGCATACATCATGGCTGGTCTAACCATCGCTCTATAAAACGTACTTTTGAGTAATGGAGGCACTTTCTTGTCACACTTCTAAAAAACATTAAGTTCCCAAAAATTGGTTTAGGGTAGTCTTTGAGTGAAGATTTTTCTTCCACTCACAAAATTTTAAATTTTCTTCAAATAAAATGCATAGTCAAACACAATTTTAATTTTGAAAAATTATTTTTTAACACAACATTAAAAACTCTTTTTCCAAGTTTCAATCAAATCTATGTCCAAACACTAGCTAAAAGTTTAAATATTATCAAATCTTTAAGCAGAGGGCATTTGTAGGCATACACAATTTTATTTAAATCCATAAGAAGTTTGGGTTTAAATTGAAATATATTTTGGTCAAAATAAATATTTGTGGCTAATATATTGGAGTAATAATATAAGTCCAACATATATGAGTTAAATAAATAAGGCCAGATCCATTGAGCTAGCCCATTTAATTAGGCTAAAATAACGAGCCCACTTTATTAAGCCCAAAATATTATCTTCTTAGATGCCCATTTTGGTGCCACGTGTCTAATGACATGGCACGCCAAGTCAAACATAAGAGTCAATGGGATCATGCCACATGTCATAATGATAAGTCAAATTGAAAGACCAATAAAAATGTGCGACATGTGCAAGTGACATGTTCTGGCCAATCAAATGCAACCTTATCACGCTTCAATCTGAATGGTCAAAAAGAGTTTGTTCTCTTCACGACTCTTCTCTCCCACATGCAACTATAAATATAGGTCTTCATGAATTAGAAATGACACTAGAAGTTATAACAAGATGCAAGAGAGAGCTCGTAGATCGAACTCCGCAAATTTGTCTACATGTTTCAAATTTCAAGCAATCAAGTTCAAGTTCAATCTCAAAAACGAAGAACAAATCAAAGTTCAAGGAGTACGAGTTCAAATCAAAGTTCATACCAGTTAAATTCAAGATTATCGTTCGTGGCAAAAATATAGATTCAAGATCAAGCTCAACCGCCTTTGAATTTATTGACTATTGGAAAAAAGAATCAGAAGAATCAGAAAATCATAGAGATTATAATACTAATATTGTTTAAAATCAAATACTATAATTATTGCAATATTTTCTGTCTCGATTATTTTCTTGATGCACATTTATTGTCTATAGTATCCTTTTAAATAGATAATGGTGAGAGTTCAACGTGTTCATTTCATTTTTTCTTATATGAAGTGAATTTCAACATATATGTCTTTTAAAAATAAAATAAAAATGTTAAGATTAAATAATTTCTGCTGAAAAGAATTAAATAATTTCTGAAATAAGAATGTATCGAAAGAAAACAAACCATTTTTATTGATTTTTTCTTCGCAATCAAAAAGACGGTTAATGGGTCCCGCACTAACCGTTGGTCTTTTCCAAGTTCTCTCTTCTCAAACATAGGAATGCATGGAGGAAGCCAAAACATCCCACCAAATTGATCATTTTTCTCAAACCCTAAGCTTAACCCTAATGTCTTTTTGTAATTTCAAGCATCTGGATCATTTTCAATTGCCATATATATACTGACTGGGATTTTGTTCTATTAAATTTGGATCAATCATATGCTAAAATCTGAAAATTTGAAAGGTATTGGTTGAGGCAAGCAAAGCAAAAGTATTTTGATTAAGGAGAGGAATTTGGTAAACAATGTCAAATTTATATGGAGATTACAACCAAAAGATTGATTATGTATTCAAGATTGTATTGATTGGAGATTCTGCAGTAGGGAAATCACAGCTATTGGCTAGATTTGCTAGGAATGAATTCAGCTTGGATTCAAAAGCTACAATTGGGGTTGAATTCCAGACAAAGACTCTAATTATTGATCACAAGACCGTCAAGGCACAGATTTGGGATACTGCTGGCCAAGAAAGGTCTGAATTTCCTTCCTCCTTATTTTCTAATCTTACTTTTACCCTTTCTTTCCTAATTTATTTGTATATAGATTCGTGCTATTTCAATCATATGATAAGATTCATTTATATTGTTTTCAACTATAAATTGCTCATTTATAGACCTTACAAGTTCCAGGATTTGAGTAAAAATTGTCAAATTACTAGAAGGATAAAGGTTGAGGTCAGGGTGGTGGGGAGGGTGAGAGTCTGAGAGAGAAATAATATTTTTCAGTAATAATTAAATAACTCGTCGTGGTTCATGAGTATGGGTTATAATGCGAAAATAAATAATCTGACTATTTTGAACTGATACTCTGTAGACACCTAGTGGATTAATTCTTTCAGGGCAATAGCAACTAGAGTTTCACTTGTATATAGACAACTAGGTGGAATGCTAATATATCGGCTCATTCTCTTGCTCAGATAGCTATTATATGCAACTCGTGTGACTTGGTATTCCTACCCTTCATGTCTAGCATCTGTTCTTTATTCTGATGCTTCTCCTTTAGAGACTAGGGATGTTCCCCTGATGTAACTTTGTGTAGGCTTGGTTGTTGAATATATATATATCTCTTGCCCTAAAAAAAACTCTAGGTGGTCACTCTTCAACTAAGAGTTTGGAATATATGTGCTTGAGATATACTTAAATAAATGAGAATTCGGACTATTAAAACAAATAATATTGGACAAAGAAGAAGAGAGTATAATTAACAAAAATTCGAATTTAGTATTGATTACACCAAAAAGAATCTTGATACAATTAGCCAAAACGATGGAGATCAATCTCGAGGATCTTACTCAAATCTAAAACTATACGTAATACAAATTATTAAAAGAAGAAAGCATTGAACACACAATAAGCACAATCGATCATTTCGACAAGCATACATTTACCTTTGGAAGAGGAAATGGAATGCTCAAAATTGGAGGACTAAGAGGAGATAAATTTCACGAAAATGGTGGACATAGTAATTAGTAGTGGGTTGATGGAGGTGGAGGTGAACTACAGGTGGTTGTTTGCTCATAATTCTCAGGTGGTGGAGATGAGATATAGGTCGGAGTTTGCTTGTAGTTGTTGGTGGTGGAATTAAGTAGTCTGATGGTGATTGTTCGTATGTCTTTGGTGGAGATGATGCGTTGTAGGTTGTAGGTAATTGCTCATAATATTTTGGTGGAGGTAGAGGAAATTTATAGGAAGGAGTAGATTTTTTGTAGTATGGTGGAAGTGGAGATTTATAATAAGTTGGTGACTGCTTGAAATATTTTGGTAGTGGAGGTGAAGAATTGTATGAAGATAGTTGCTCATAGTATTTTGGTGGAGGCCGTGGAGATTTGTAAGGAGATGGTAATTGTTCACTGTACTTTGGAGGGGGTGGGAGTGAGTTGTCATAAGAAGGTGGTTGCTCATAGTACTCTGGAGGAGGTGGATGTGACTCATAGTATGAAGGTGATTTCTCATAATAAGTTGGTGGCGGTGGACATTTGTAGTAAACTGGCAACATCTTATATTTTGTTGGTGGTGTTGACCTATAATATTTAGTAGGAGCAGGCGATTTGTAATGCTTTGCAGGTGATGGCGACTTGTAGTAGTGCTTTAAAGATGCTGACGATTTGTAGTAGTTCTTTGAAGGAGCTGCCAACTAGTAGTAGTTCTTTGAAGGGGTTGGCGAGTTGGAGTAATACTTTGAAGGAACAGGTGACTTGTAGTAATGCTTAGAAGGAGCATGCGACTTGCAGTAGTATTAAGGAACTGATGACTTGTAGTAATGCTTTGAAGGAGATGCCGACTTGTAGTTGTTCTTTGAAGGAGCTTGCTACTTGAGGGATGGCGACTTGTAGTAGTGCTTTGAACAGTTGGGGACTCGTAGTAGTTCTTTGGAGTAGCAAGTGACTTGTAGTAGTTCCTTAAGGGAGCATGTGTCGTGTAGTAATTCTTTGAAGGAGCATGTTTCTTGTAGTAATTCTTTGACGGAACACGGAACACGTGACTTTTAGTAATGCTTCGAAACAGGGGCGGCTCAAGCTCATAGGGGGCCTAAGGCTAAAGTTTACTATGGGGCCTAAAGCCAAAGTTTGTATCTTCGTTAGATTTCTCATAAACCTCTTCTTCAATTTGGATTTTAAGCTTTACTTTATTAATATATTAAAAAATTCCTTTTTTATATATGAAAATAAAAAAGTACTAAAAATATTATTTATTTATAAGAAAAATATCTATAAACCTATAAAATATATAGTATTTCTAAAAAATGGGGCCTCCCAAAATTGGGGGCCTAAGGCACTTGCCTTATCCCATACACCTATAGAGCCGCCTCTGCTTCGAAAGAATAGGCGACTTATATTAGCCGTGCTTTGAAGGAACTATGTGATTTATAGTAGTTGTGTGATAAAGAATGTTCAGCAGATTTTTCTAGTTTTTTGTAGTAAGGAACATTCATCTAACCAAATAAAATTTGAACAAGAACAAAAAATAAGCAAATAACATAAATTGAGAAATTTGTATCTAATAAAGTAATTTTAATTTTAAAAATTCAAATATCTTCCTTGTTTAAAATGTAAAAAAGTTATTATAAATAACTGGTATATCTTATTAAGTAATATGCAAAGGCAATACATAAATTTCTAGTACCGGTGGAAGCCAAGGGTGCCACAAATTATAAGGTTGAAGGTGATGCTGACAGTCTAAATAATGAATAAGATAACTCGCACAGAATGTGAAAATGCTAGTACTGGACTACTGGTGGAAGGAAAATGAACAAACAAAATAAAATGACATGTAAGCCAGAAGGCTGACTTTATATTTTCTGTATGCTAACCTTCATTGATGGTATCAAAGGTACAACTGCTAAGATTAGGGACGGTGTGAAAAATGCTGTCTTGGAAATTTGCATTGTATATGTTGAGATGGTGATTGCTGAAAACTGCGCATTGAGCTGGCAATATATCTTATTTTACAATTTACATACCAATTCCCAGTTGCTGGACATATTTTCCTGGTTTGGAGAGATGTGGGGGTTCGGACTGTGGCTGGAAGTGACGAATGCTAGAGATTTCAAAGACTCAGTTCCCTTGCAACAAAGCTGGTTGTTCCCGACCTTATTGGTTTGAAGTACTCAACCGAATTTAGTCTAGTTAAGAACTTACTCCCGCTGTCTGACAATGTTCTTTAACATTGCCCTTTCACAAGTAATCAATAAATAAGCTTCTATAACGGGTAGTTTTGGAATAACAGTTACCTTTTTAGAAGAGGTGACAATATTCTGGGACATCTTAGAAAGAAAAGAGAGATCAAATGATACGAGGTATAGGTTTAACGCTAAGTGTACTTTAGGCGGTGAATTACCAGAACATATTTTTTTATTATCTGCAGTAACATGAAATAGCATTGTCATAGTTCTAACAGTAAAATTTTGTCAGGTATAGAGCAGTGACTAGTGCATATTATCGAGGTGCAGTTGGAGCAATGTTAGTCTACGACTTGACAAAACGTCAATCATTTGATCACATGGCTAGATGGCTGGAAGAACTAAGGGGTCATGCAGATAAGAACATAGTTATAATGCTCATCGCAAACAAATGTGATCTAGGGAGTCTTCGAGCAGTACCAATTGAAGATGCTCAAGAATTTGCAGAAAGGGAGAATCTTTTCTTCATGGAAACATCAGCCCTTGAATCCACCAATGTCGAAACTGCATTTATGAGCATATTAAAAGAAATCTATCAAATCGTTGGCAAGAAAACTCTCACTGCAGAAGAAGGTGCAGAGTACGCAAAGTCACAATCTCTCAAGGGTACAAGGATCATAGTTCCTGGCCAGGATTCAGATTCTGGTGGCAGAGGTGGCTGCTGCATGTCCTCCTCCTGATCTTTGGTTTCAGGTTTTTGACTATATTCTGTCTTCTTTTTGTTGATTATTTTATCAAATGCTATTATTAGTGGGGGTGTCTTGTTGTAGAAGTATGGAACTATTGTTTCAGGATGAGGGTAAGTGGATGACAAAGTTTGTCAAGCTTATGTGCATGTACATGGTATTTTAGGATTATAAACTACGTTCTTAAATTAAACCGAATAGCCTAGAAACATCAGCCAATGGAAGAAATTTCTATTACCAGAGGCATTAAGCTGTTTTGCAAGGATACTTTCCCTTCCATTGTAGAGCGCTGAGAATTTTGCAATTGGCCTGAGGTTCATTTTCTTATCATGATGTCAGAGTGAGGCCTATTCTAATTCACGATTTTTCCGATGTTGGGCCCCATCTTATTATATTGTCCACCCTCCAAATGTCCGGTTTTTGGCGTGCAGGAGGTGTTGAGTTCCCACATCTGTGGGTTATTCGGTCTCTTTATATCTCAGGATTAAGTTAATCCCAATGTCCATTTCTTATCAAAATTCTGATGTTTAAATGAAAAGAAACAGTGACTAAATTCCAGGTCCGCTTCTTTTTCACATTGTTATTATCATTGTTAATGCATTCATTGTTCATCATTTGTAAGGATTATTTTTGTAGGGTCGAGGATGGTGTCGAAATTGATCCCAGAAGTTAGACGCAACTTGACAGTGTATAAAACATGGCTAAATGGTTCAATATGGATGCTGCAAGTTTGGCATAATGCATTTGGAGTAATGCCTCTATATATCATGGAGCACTTTGGATATTAGAAGTCTGTCATGACAAGCTAGCAGGGGAAGAATTTGTGCATGTTTAGAATTATTTAGCTTACATAACCATTTATAGTTTTGGTTGTGATTTATTGTTGTAATGAGGTAAGACATTATATAAGCTGAATTAGTGCTAGGGGTTCCATCAGCAGTATATTTCCAAAATATGGAGTCCTTTCTCTACACTATATATTGACTATTGCTTTATGTCTGTACTATGAACTAGGTAAAGTTATGGAAAAGAAATGTTGGATAAAGAGATCATATTATTGGATAGAAATAGTTATTCAGCTCTAATTTCTTATCTTCATGATACTTGGGTAAGTACATTTAATCCTAAGTTAATTGAATTATGCATTTTTGGACCTCTTAAGATGGACTTTCACAGATGTAATACACAACAGTTGGATTATCTCAAGGCTTAGAGCTGTAAAAATAGCACTGTCTAGCTAGTTTTTGAATTGGTCATTTAAAAATAGCCGACGTTTACCAAGTCAATAAAAAATAGGCACTATTTTGCTGCAACAGAGACTGCTCCAGCATAATATACTGGAGTTCGGTGCAACTTTGTATGAAACTCCAACACACGAAAAGTTCCAGCATAATATACTGGAGATTCGACCACTTGTGTATGAACTTCCAGCATATTATACTGAACCGGTATACTTTGCTGGAACTCCAGTATATTATGCTGGAGTTCTAGTGTACTTATGCTAGAACTCCATCATATTATGCTGGAGTTCCAGCATACTTACTTGAACTCCAGCATATTGTACTGGAATCCAGGATAAATATGCTGGAACTCCAGCATAATATACTGGCGTATTTTTGGGGTTTTGAACAATGTTTTCGCTCAGATTTCTCTTTATATGAAAAGTGGCTAGATTTTGATTACTCTTGAAACTATACTATTTTTAAACGACGATTTGTAAATTTGGCTATTTTTGAATTTCTCCCATCCATCGAATTTGTCAGCCCATATAATAAAGATCACTAGAGACGATTAAAACCACGATTTGATCAGCCTTCTTACAAGCTTACAGGATCTTATCAAGCTATGAGAACTTAAGGTGAGCTTCAGCATATATAGTCAGCAAATAAAGACAGTGACATACGCAAGATTTGGCGTGCCTCGGCCTATAGTCGTTGTTTGACTTATTGGGTTATCGTCACTATTCGCCGTCTCAATGGATCTGTTTCGAAAATACAGTGATAGGGAGTTATAATTGGGGATTTTGACTACTTATTAGCGCTTTTTTGCTTTTGTTTTAATCCAAAAGTATTTAATTGTAATCCTGAAAACTAATGAAATATGCGTAATTGCAAGAGTATTGGGAAATGAGCCACAAAGATGAAATCCAACTCAAAAAGGAGTGATCTGAACTCAAGGACAAAAATCAGGCCCAAGTGCGGACTGTAGATCCATCTGCGGCCGTAGAACATGAAGGAAAATCCATCAGGTCTAAGTGTAAAGTGCGGACCACAAAATTAATGTGCAGCCACAGAAGCTATGTTAGAGCATAAGTTCAGAGAGTTGATATTCAAGAATAAAAAGATTATGCGGACCGCACAAGTATTGTGCGGCCGCAGAAATCGGCCACGCGGCAATGTGCGGCCTGTAGAAGGGCCATGTGCGGCCCTACTAAGATTTGTATGGAGCAGAACGTGAGACATGCGGAAATTGTGCAGCCGTAGATCCAGCTCTTGTCAAGACCCAAGCGAAGAGTGAACCGCACATGAAATTGTGTGGCCGCAAAACCTCCGAAAGAGCATTTTTGTCCGAAATTTCCAGCTTTGTGTAAATAGAATAGTTTCACGAATTTAGGTCAAGTTTTGAATATTGGAACTCTTGTAACAGTTTTTCTTTACTGCTTTAGGCAACTTTAGTTTACTTTGGTGATTTAACATTGAATTTTTGTCTTTTAATCTTTCTCTATGTGTTTTATCATCTTTTCTTCTTTATTTTTTTCATTATCCATTATGAGTAGCTATATTTTTATTAGGGTTGTGACCCAACCCTAGTACGTAAACCTAATGGGTGTTTAATTTATGGCTTGTTTATGATTGAGTGTTTATTATTTAGCCATTTTCTTGCTTTTTATGGCTTGTTTATGATTGAGTGTTTACTCGATTAGCTTAAGATATGACCCTTTTAAGTCTTGGTGGCATATTCTTGTTACACAAGACATCAGTTGCGAGCCTCCATTTTATTCACTCCGCTCGAATATGACGTATGACATCTTCAATAATCTCCAAAACACCTTGGATTTTTTACCTGTGATACTTGAAACTTCCTCATTTGGGGATGACTTGTGTATCAAGCCTCACTTCCACGTCAGCCTCATGAGTTGCATCACTAAAAATGTATGTTGCGCCCCCTTTTTCTCGCGAAATCGGATTTGTGACATTTGGGAGGACAACTTATTCCTTTTGGGAGTTTGGTTTACATTTGAAGAGTCTCCACCTAATGATTAGGGTGCATTAGGACACCAAAAGGGAGTTTGATTCGAGCAACCAGAGATAGGGTAAGAGCTTGAAATTATTCTAAGGGGAAGGTATTAGGCACCCCTCAGAACCCACTAATGTGGTTCCCGGTCAGACAATTATTGTAAATTTAGGTGCAAATAACAAGTAGACAAATAAAGCTTCAAATAAGAGGAGATTTTTACATAATGGTTTACAAATAAATAAAGTTGGAAAGAACAATTAGAAAAGCTGATTTTTAAAAGAAAGAGCCGAAATTGCTAAAAGAAGTAAAGATATAAAGGGAGGCGGCTCCTAGGTTTATTAAAAAATATGGATCACCGACACAATGTCTGGTAATCACTCCTCAATCAGGGGCTACACGTGACATTATCGTGTGGTCATCATATTCATATCTACCCTTCCCACCCCATCAAGATATTAAAGCGTTGAATGGTCCCGATTGCTTATTGCATGCCATTACCCGTCCCAATCTTATCTGTCCCGGAGGCACTTAGGACTACTAATCCTAAAAGTGGAGGGATATTGGGCTTATTTGAGGTTTCAAAAGGTAAAAATCTAAGGCGACATAAAAAAACACATATTGCATATTTAGGGGAGAAGCATATAAACAAACAAAGGCTCAATTACACCTCCTTGAACAGAAAAACACATAATTAGCATGACTTTCACATAGTGGCTAACGTCTGATTAAATACTAAACATGAGAGAGCTTAAAGGTTGAGGCAGGCTGATTTACTACATAATTCAGATAAGAAGCCTGAATCAGGCGTGCCTACTAGTTGTAATTAATAGAACAAATTTAGTTTAGTTATTATTCTATGGCTCGCCTAAGTGTTAAGACGGGGTCCTATAGACATGATATCTATTGAATTCAGAAAATAGTAAGGCTTGAACTAAATTATTTCAATGCATACTTGTTAAACTTGCTAAGTGAGGGAATTAGATTATTAAAAGAGAGGAAGGATTTAACGAATTGATTATAAGTTCTACAATTGATAGTATCCATCATTACTGGTTTTATATCTAACTTTGAATGAAGCGAATAAGATTAATTAGAAAATCCTATAGGCAAGCTTTCTATGCGTTGTTGATTTTAAAATGTGTAGTCATGGTGTAAAAAATGCAGAAGCCTTATAGACATAGTATCTAAATGCATAAGGCTTGTTTTAAACCTATAAACATGGCATCTAGAAGCAGAATTTGTTTACGACCTACAAACATGGTATCTAGATGTAATTGAATATGCAGAAGTGAACAATTCTATAGGCATAATATCTATACGAAGTTGGATATGCAGAATTCAGAATAGACCTATAAGCATGATTTCTATTTTAATATGCAGAATTCAAGATACTTATAGATATGGTTTCTATATGAAGTCAGATATGCAGGAATATAGTAGTCCTATAGCCGTGATTTCTATGTGTATTTGAACTACATAAAATTATAATAGACCTATAGACATGATCACTATATGCATCTGAATATGCAAAATTGTAATAGACCTATAGACATGATTTCTAGATATTTTTGAATTTGCATAATTGTAATGGACCTATAGGTATGATTTCTACCCTTTGCATGCATAGTTAACCATCCTTTTTCACTAGCCATACCCAAGCGTTTATTACAACTTATTACAAATCGGAATGAATAAAAATTATATTAGAAAAAAAAGTACAACCAAAGGAAAGCCCGATTCAAACTTCTTGTCTGAAATATGAGATAGACCAACTCAAAAACCACTGATCCAAAACCTTTCTCCAATATGAGTGTGTCAAAGTTTTCTAAGAGCCTCAATAGGACTTCGGGCAATGCTCACACCCAAATTGTATCACCGAATAGGGACAAGTGCAGTGCGGGAGGACCAGCCCTCAAGCGTCCAAGTTCAGAATGAGCTCAAAGGGTCCCAAGGCAAGGCTCACAAGAGGGGGGGCAGGACTTAAAGTCTAAGATAGAGTTAAAGTGAATAACATAATTCTAAGGAATAAAGGTGAGGGAAAAAGCTACAAATAGGTACACAAAGAGGTTCAGGGGAATAGGGGAATTGCAAAGAGCCTATTGCTTAGGCTAGGGCAGGCTTTAGGCAAGTCCAGTAATGGAGGATGCTAGCATGCCTATAAGTCTATTGCTGGGATGCTTGTAAGTCTGCCAAAAACACACAATATTAGAGACTAGGATCCCAATGGATCAAGTTTGAGTCATGGACAATAATTTTCAATACTGCCATGCTTCAAACCATAGCATAGACACATAAGGGGTGGGGTTTTGGGATTACAATAGATTTAAAATAGGCATAAAGAAATTACAGAATGCTAAAGTAAGCATTGAACTATACATAAGCAGTAGGCAGACATGCATGCAAAAGTACTAAATAAACACATTGTTGTGATTGCTGAAAACCTTAATAAGGACATACCAGTTTCCTAAATAGTTTCTAACACTTGAAAGGAGGTATGTCTCTTTGCATTTAATGAGCCAAACATGTGTTATCCCATGATTCGATAAATATTTTTTCAAATTTTTAGGTAATCATGACCATGAATTCTGCCACTTATAAACTTCTTCACTACTCATCACTTTTACCTTTCATTTTTACAAACTCTTCTTCTTCAAATTTTCTTGGAACCCTACTATAAAAACCCCACTTTCATAGTAAAATCTTCTTACCCAGTTTTTATACCACCATGTCTTCCATTACCTCTTCCCCGGGAAACTCTGGTCTACTCATCGATGATGGCCTTTCTAAAAAGAACAAAACCAAATAAGTTGATGCTAAACCCAAACCTCCTACTTTCAACACAATCATTCCTTCTCAACTACACATTGAATTAGACCTTCAAGTACAGAAGGAGCTAGTCAACCCCAAAAGTGACAGAAATTGGTATGTTTGTAGATATCTTTCTTCCATTCGCTTTGTTAGCATTCCCGTTGTAAAGGAAGATTGCAACTAGAATAGTATCAAAATCTTTGCCCTCGATAAGGTGTAAAGGGTAACCTTTAGCAAATATGAGTTCATGTATGTTTATACGTGAGCACATGATTTTTGCACCGGGCAAACCATTCCAAAAATATTTGAGTGCAATTGCATGCCTTGTTTGAAATTAGCTACATTTTGTGTATTTTAATAATTGGAGATTAGAAAAAATCAAAAAATAGTTTAAGTACTTACTTTGTTCGAATTAAGTAGTTAATAGAAAATCAACAAAAAAGAGCATTAATAGCGGAAATTAAGGAAACAATAGTAGAAAATTGCCAAAAAATATTAGAAAATTAGTGCAAATAGATAATTGAATAATTTAAATAATACAAAAGAAAAGAAAACAAAAATACAAAAGAAAATCATAAAAATAATTAAAACATCAGAAAATACAAAAAAATACATTTGGGTATAATTGTTCTGGGCCAAAAGATTTGAATTGAACGGCCCAAACGCATTGGCCCAAGGGATCCGGTCCAACTGCTGAAACTGAGATGATCTCAGCCGTTCATTTGCACCATCCAACGGTTGGGAATATTAGTGGATTTTTTGTTTAATAATTAATATGAGAGAACTGATCTGGGCCGTCCGTTTAAGTTGATCCAACGATTGAAGCCTTTGGGTCTCGTTTGTAACGAGACTATGTCGTTTTAGTAACGCCTTGTCTGAGCCATTGATCTTCATCAAACCAACGGCTCAGATCCCCTTAGTTGCCTCGCCTATAAAAGGCTCTTTTCTGAAGAAGCCGATCATTTCTCGAGCTCCCCTAAACCTAGCCGCCCCAAACCCTCCTCTCCTCTCTCCCGTTCTTCTTCTTCAAACCCTCAAGAACCCTAGCCGGCCATGGCGGCCACCACTCTCCACGGTGGTCGCCGGCCACCCTCAACCCCTCTCCTTTCCTTTTCTTCTTTTTCTCCGACTAAATACCTAGAAACCCTAGAAAACACACCTTTCTTCTTGAACTCCGGTTACCGGAACCTACCACCGGTGACCACTAAAGTATGAAACCCTTCTCCAAACCAATGCCAAAAGGACCGCCTTGGTCCGATCTACACCCCTATAACCTTGAAATCCCTCGAATGTTCCCGGAGCTCCTCGAATATCCCAAAAAGGGTCGCCGGAAACCTAACTCCGGCGACTCAGAACTTCAACCCCAATCAAGACCCAACCTTTATCCTCTCCCAAACACCCCAGTCCAAACCAAAAATCCTAAAGACTCCGTCTTGAAGACCAAAGAAGAAAAACAGAAAGAAAAAAAATGAAAAAAAAAAAGAGAAAACAAAGAAAAAGAGTCTGAAAACTGGAAAAGAAAACAAAGAGTGAAAGGGGAAGCTCAGGGGACAGGCCCTGCAAGCTAAGTACCCTCACCCCTCTATGTTTTATTAGCTTTCGTGTCTTGTTATTCGCATGTTTTCCTTTTTTGTTTTTTTTACAAGCTCTCATCTTGATTGTTTTTGTCTGATTTTTCCTATTTTGAGATCTTGAAATCCTGTGCCTCGTCTGTTAGTATTAGGGTTTTATGTTCATTTCATCTTTATGTTATTTCTTCTTCTTTGCTTCTCTGATTCGAAAAGACTTGTTTAGTATTAGGATTCATCTTGTTCGACTCCTTCATACTATTTTCTTGTCTGGACTGTTTTGTTTCTTTTCATTTTGTTGTTCATGTCTTATGTTTGTGTTCTTTTGCTTTGGTCCTTACTTGCTTTTCTTTTCTTTAGATCCTGAAATCTTGTGTCATATCTGTTAGTAGTAGGGATTCTCAACTTGATCATTTCCTCTTTATCTTTTTCTGTTTATTTGTTCGATTATGTTTTATTTAGTCTAAAAATATCTATCTTTCTTTCTTCATATTTCTTGGTTTGTGGCTTCTGATTTGTTTCAACAGCATGACTGTACATCCCTTTTATGACTTTTCGCATGTCTAGTTGCTTAGTCATGGCTATTCATCTTCTATGCTAGGATTATCTCATCTGTTTGGGTTGTTGTTTTGGTTTGAGAGCTTGACTTGAACATCTTTCCTTTTCTTTGTCCTTTTCTCTGTTAATACTAGGCCTTTTCACTTTGTTGTTCTTTGCTATTGTCTTCACATGTTCATATTTGTTAACCCTCAGTAGTTAAGAATTCTTCTCCTCTGATTCTCTTCATTTTTTTTTAGTTTTACTTTAGGGTAAACAGTCTTGATTCTCATGCTTACTTAATGGCTTTTTACTTTAATGCCATCCTCAATGGCCATTCACATGCACATTCAATGATCCTTTCTTCACTATCCTCTCCATGTCCTTCTGTTTTGCATACTTCATGTTGTCTATCATGACTTGCATGAAAAATGGTTTGGTTTAGTGGGTCTAACTGTGAGCCATGTTTAAATTATGCTTCTGTGTATGTCTGTGCCATGAACCTTAGAGGTTCTGAAGTTTTTCAAATGTCATATGACTTGAACTAGGAGTAATTAGGTCAGAATTGACATGGATTCATACTTTATCACATGTAGTATGATAATATGAGTTAATTGACTGAAATTCAACCATATCAATTGTCTCCTATGAGTTTGGGTTGATTAATCCATTTTGTTTGATCATGTGTGTTTCTGTGTGCAATACATGTTAAGAATGATTAAGTCTTGCTAGTTTTTGTTGATTGTGAATGTCTGATTAACTGATTGAACCTTAGGGGATTGGTTATAGCTGTTAGAGTTAGATCCCATGAAAATAGCTAGTTTTTAAATAGGCTTAAAACTAAAAATGGACAAAAATAGGCTATTAGGTAATAATTGACCAAAGAGTGGTCAACTTTGCAAAGTTGATTAACTCTATAAGGTCCAGACACACTAGTCCACCTCAAAAGGGGCTGGTTGTGCAAAACTGGTTAAGCTTGCAAATGCAGGCTCACCAAGGCTCATTTGAGCCCTGAATCTCAGGTGGCTAAGTCTGCAAAGACTTTAGCACAGCCTGTGATCAATCAAAAGGCTGGGATTTCCAAATATTGGCTAAGTCTGCAAATTCAGACTTGCCCAGGCTCTTTTGAGCCCTGAACCTTAAGTGGCCAAGTCTGTAAAGGCTTTGGGCCCAACTGAGTTCAGTAAATGGGTTTAATCACCCAAGCTAAGTCTCAACTTGAGACTGGCTAAAAGATAAACAGTTTAAGTATAATAATAAAGCAGGCTAGTCCTGCAATTAATTTTAAAAGGAATTAAATAGGTTATTTAGCTTAAAAATGAAATAAAAGTACTTAATTGACAGAAAATGAAACAAAATTGGTTAATTTTGAAATAGTTCTTTAAGTTAGAACTGGCCAGTCCTTAAATACCAATGCAAAGACTGGCCCTTAGTTAAATGAGTCTAAAAATGCTGAAAACCTGACCTAGGTAGGTCGGGTAATTCAGCAGTGACCCTTGGGGCATAAAAGGAAGCCAAAAAGTTAATTTGGTAAATAGTTTGAACCATGTGGGGTTAAGGGAGTCATTTGTACCCCTAGTTTCTGCAATTTTGCAGAAGTTTAAGGGTATAATGGTCTCCCTAAAAAGGTAAATCTGTAAAAAAATTTAAACCCCAAGGTTATATTAGTAAAAGGCCCCAAAAGGGAATCTTTAGAACCTTCCAGCACATGCTTGGAGGGTTTTAGTAACAGATTTTTGGGGCCTAAGTGCAAGTTTTATAATTTTAAGAGTGGAGAAGTGGGATTTAATCCCAAACTTTCTCCCCAAGTCATCAGCCATTCCCACACTTATAAATACTCCTAAAAAGAGTGAATTAAGGGCTGGCTTTTGAAGAAAAGTTCAGAGAAATAGAGTATTAACATAGCAGTAGGCTTTTTCTGCAATTTCGAGTGAGAATTTGGGGAATATTCATCTGATCTTTTGAGTTTTGCTCGAGTGTTTGCCTGGGTTTTCATTCTGCTGTTGCTGTGGTCTTTGTTTGCTGATATTCAACCATCACTGTTGCATCTGCTGTTTGAGTCAATTGTTGTTGCTTACTTAGCTTGCTTAAATCCTTTAGAACTCATTGGTCTTCTACTTTTTGATTCAGGTACTCTTCTATCCATAATCAAGCTGTAATGGAATTTGCTGAATAGAAATGAAGTTCAAGCATCAGAAATTATCTGTTATTATGAATCTGTAGTTTATTTTTATGTTGATGGTTTAGTAGTTTAGATATGTAGTTTCAGTGTAGCATTGAATGTAGCAGTAGAAGAACAGAAACAAAAACATTGTAATAGCTTAATAGTGGTAGAGTAGCGTAGATAGTATATCACTTAGCTTAAATAGGTAAAAACTCTAAAACATAAGTTAATTAATCACGGTTTCAAACTGTTAATTGGTCTTCACAGTAGCGTCATAGGTCGTAGTCATATAATCTATTTCATATTGTAGATATGCGCTTCAAACATAGACAAGCCTCGAAATAAAATAGAACATTAGAATGAATCGTTAATAACCGGGTTAATAACACTGCAATGAACTAAGTCATAATAAACCAACTGTTTAGTCATGTTTAAACCTTTGGATCACTGAGATGTGAGAGCTTGAGTTGTTAATTTAGCAATCGTGTTGTTTAAATCATACCTGTAAAGGCGGTCTGTTTAGAAATTGAAGCTCGGATTCAAGTAAGTTTAAAAGGAGAGACATCTAGATAACATAACAGCTAGATGCTGTAAGTAATTAGTTGAATCGTTTTCATTTTGGTTAAGTCTCATAAACAATTAAGTTGTGTTCTTAGATCTTTCAACTAGTAAGCAATTGTGTTAGTATAAACTCTTGGTTATGAATCAGTAGTAAAAAACAGTCTTTTAAGTTCTCAAGTATAATAGGTGGTTGATTCAGAGTTAGTGATTTATGTATTGATTTCCTTTGATAATAAATAAAAGTGCAATTTTAATTCTAGATGTGTATCTTTGTGTATTTACTTATGTTGTTATTGTTCCTGTTTAGTTTAGGCCCAATATGCATCATGGGCCTGAACCACCGTGTAAAGCCAACTAGGCTATTGAACAGAGGCTTAATAATGGCCTGGGTCTTTAGGACCTGGGCAGATCTGATGCCCACTTGAGTGGGGAAACAAGATTCCAGGCCCCAATGAAGAAAGAAAAAAATGAAAAGGGCTTGGGCTTAGTACTTTAGTACCATATACAGTTAAGGAAAAACATATATAGAAAATATAGTTGAATAAATAGGATTGGACTTTTAACAAATAATTGGGATGAGCCTCGCACGATATTAAACAACGGGGTCCCCCTTAGTAATAAGATAACATAATTAGATCCGGGAAGACTAATAGTAAATTCCATAGTCTTACCCAAAATAATTCAAAGCCGATAGATTGTTTTAGGGCACGACTTAATTAGTTTCCAATGAACGAGTGTGCATCTGGTGCAACTCAAATCCTAAATCCCGGCAAAGCTGAAATATACTAAAGTCACAGGCGTACTGGTTGCGGTGTGACTCGAGGTGTGTTTTTGCGATGCCGTAATTCTATAAAATATTAAAGTAAAAGCACATATATGTTGTTAAAGTCTGTAATGAGTCAAACAAGAGTCAAGAACGACGACTGAGCGACCGTGCTAAAACCACGGAACCCGTGAATGCCTAACACCTTTTCCCGGGTTAACAGAGTTCCTTATCTAGATCTTTGTTTCGCGGACATTAATAAAAGAGTCAAATTCCTCGGACTCAGGATTAACCAGTGACTTGGGACACCATTATCTTCTCAAGTGGCGACTCTGATAATTCAAAACAAAATCCCGAACCGATTGTCCTTTAAGTGGAAAAACTCCTTCCTCCATGTTATTATACCCGTCTCGGGTATTTGAACATCGAGGTATACCCTACAAGCACACATATTTTTGTGTCCTCTGCGAGGGGTAGTAAAAAGGGAGGTGTGACATTATACATACATTTTTACTTTAAAACTGGATCAAGATTGATCCCATAATTTTAAAATTTTTCCACCGCTCTATCAAATCTGATTGGCTCAGGTGATTCCATCAATATGGCATACAGTGGCTTGCATTCGAAAATTGTGCTTCTAGGTCGGAGAAACCCTTAGTCTCACACATTTAATCAACATCTACTCCCCACAGAACTTTCATGGAGATGTGATTAAACTCAGCAAACGCGGTCACCATGCCATAGGTCGGCATCATTCCGTAGAGTACATATATATATGCCTAATGAACAGGAAATCTTCTTTTCGCACGGAAATAACCAACATGCTAATCTTATTTCAAACCGCGGGGAATTACTCTTTATACCAATATCATATCAACCGTATAAAAATACTCATCATGCTAAACATTGTCTTAAGGCCCCAATCATCATCTCTTATTACTTATAAAGATTAGCTCATGTATCATGACAATAATATGTATAGATGTATGTTCATGATACTACAGTCAAGTTTAAGTATGTAAATAGTCTAAAAAATAATGCGTTAAAATTCTTTAAAGATCCATATGATCTAATATAATTCTAACACAGATAATATTTATTAGTCATCAAATTAAGTGAAACATAAATCAAGGGATCATTAAGTTCAACAAGGTACAAAGACGCACATAATCCCCCCGCCTGAGCATAAAAATCCTAACACGTGCATATACACATATCACCTCGTATATGTATCACTCCACATGTAGAAAATAATATCATTTATTAGAAAAGTTCCTTCAACCTACCTCTTTCAAGATCAAAATCAACAATCCAACACGGCTTTCCCTTTGGAACAAGCCTCCAAACTCCCCGAATCTAGTCAATTTTTATTCAAACAAATCAAAACAAGCTTTAGAAACTACCTTCGTATTATAAGAGGTTCATTCTTTTATCATAATTGAAAAGGTCAATAAAAAGTCAACCTGGGACTACGTGATTAAAATTTGAAACTAAGACCAAATCCCCATTACCCATTTATCCTCGAGCCTGAATATGTGATTTCTGTAGAAATTCAATCTCAATTTGAGGTCAAGATCTCAATTTTATAAAATTCCTAATTTCTACTCAAAATCCCAATTTCTAGTCTATAAAATCTTGGATTTGATAGTGAAAATTCATGAAAAAATAATAAAAATTGAATGAAAACAAGTTAAAGTTACTAACCTATAAAGTTGACCAGAAATTGCCGCTACAAAAGAAATTAGAATTAGCTACGAACGTTGTCGCTAATATATTGCTAAAACGCTCGTAGCTAGCAGAATTTCTTGATAATTCATTGCTAATCCGTTGCTAAATAAGATTAGCGATAGATATTTTTATTTAGCTGCAGAATTTTTCCATCGCTAAAACCTAATATTTTAGCATGCTCTCCAAAAATTAGGTATATGAAGTCTAGGTCTCAAAAATGGTATAAAAGGATCTATGTCACGAAATCACCACATTCCCCACATTTAACCAATTTGTAGGTATCGCAATTGCTAAGCTTCACAAATACGCGCCACTAATCGCAAATGTGATTATTGCCTCAGCTCTTCAATTATCACAAATGCAACACTGTGATTGCAAATACGAACAGGGGACCATCAAAATATGGAATCGGCTCTTCGCAAAAGCAAAGTTGTCCCAAGTTCTCCAAGATCGTAAATGCGGCCAAGCTACCGCAACTGTGAAAGCTACCCCCCCCCCCCCCCCCACACACACACACCCAATCGCAAAAGTGAACATAGTTTCGCAAATGCGTAGCTTCCCAACCCCTCAAAAATCGTAAATGCAAGCATCATCTCGCAAATGTGTGGCTCGCCTCGATCAGAACCTCGCAAATGCAAGATCTGCAGGTTAACAATACCATCAACCTGACAATCTTGCCAAATTAGTCTACAAACCTATCCGTAACTCACTCGAGCCCCTCATGCACCAATCTGAACATTCGCACAAGTTTAATTACATCATACAACACTTTCTCACAAGCTCAAATCATCAAATAACATGTAAAAATCAAGAATCGATCATCAAAACTCAAGATTTTTTGAAGTTAAAATCAAGTTTTAACTTTTCGCATAAAAGCGTTGAACAGTCTCAGATCACCGGGGATCCCACTTAATATGCGTTCATGTCCAAGCTCATCATACGAACCTAAAATAATCATCAAAACACTGATCTGAGATCGTTTACCAAGAATGTTGAGCATGGTCAACTCTAGTCATTTTTAAAGTCGAAAATCATATTTTCTTTAAAAATTCACACTTAAATTTTTTAAAAATTGACACGGACCAAACACAAAAGTTATAAATCATCAAATAGAGCTATAAAAAGTCTTGAAACACAGAAAGAGAACCTATTACTCAAAATGACTGGTCGGATCGTTACAGGCTCAATGCAGAACCCTAGTGTAAATCCATCGTTAGGAGAAACTCCTTTGTGTCTCCTATTACGATTTTCACACTAGTGACAGTTCAGTCATACATGTTCTTTATGACATTTATATATTTAATATGAATTTTATTCTTCATCACCTACCAGAGGACCTTATGTGGTACTTTATCGTATATTTTCTCTAAGTCAATGAACATTATGGGTGTATTTGGTATGAAGGAAAATGTTTTTCATGGAAAATGATTGGTTTTATCAATTATTTTCTCTTGTTTGGTTGGTAAGTGGAAAATATTTTCCGGAAAATATTTTCTATTGTTTAGTTAGAGAGTAGAAAATAGTTTTTTTAAGAAAAATATTTTTTATGCAACTCTCCTCACCCCTCCCCTCGCACCTCCCCCTACCCCTCCCCCACCCCCTCTCTAAGTCTCTAAAAATTGACACAATCTAAAGGAACTAGTGGTGATGCTTTACTTTCTAACACAAAAATAGCATATTTTTGAACCCGTAAACTTTATAATTTTTAGACCCGTAAACTTCCAAACACATAAACCTCCAAACTCATAATTTACTTGTAAAATTTTGAGTCTTTAAATTGATAAATAATAAAATTAAAAACTGAAAAATATATTTTAATTTTTTTTGGGGGGGAGAGGGCATGGGGTGGGAGCGGGGCTAGGGGGCAGTAAAACGAAAAAAAATAGAAATTTGAAATTCCAAAAAAAAATTGAGGTAAAAAAATACCTTTTTTGTGGGGGTGAGGGGTGGGGGGCTTGGTGGTGCAGAAAAATAAAAAGAAGAAACAATTATAAAAAAAAAATTGAGGTAAAAAAATAATTTTGGGGGAGGGGGTATGGGGTAGGGTGGGGGCGGGTGGTGTAGAAAAATAAAAAAAATAGAAATTTGAAATTGCAAAAAAAAAAATTAAGGTAAAAAAAATATATTTTTTTCGGGGAAAGGGGGTAGGGGTAGGGCGGGGGCTGTGTGGTGCAGAAAAATAAAAAAACGGAAATTTAAAATTGTAAAAAAAAAAATTAAGGTAAAAAAATATTTTTTTTGGTGGGTGGTGGTGGAGGGGTAGTAGGGTGGATGGAAAAACTGAAATTTAAAAAAAAATACTTTTTTTGGAGAGGGGATGTGGTGGATTTGTGAGGTTGACAAAGGTTGAGAAGGAGCTTTGAAAAACGTTTTCCCTTCTTTTGATAAGGAAAATATTTTCCTCCAATTGAAGGAAAATGAATTGATAAGGAAAATATTTTCCAAAATATTTAAGTCAACCAAACATGAGAAAATTGGAATTCGTACCAAACACACCCTATATATATATCTTTCATGTAAAATATTTATTAATCTTCTTAGCAAAAGTATAGCCTGTGTTGTAAATTTACTGGGTATAAATCCAAACTGATTTTGTTTTGTTCCTAACTTCACCCTCTATGATATTTTCCAAAGTTATTCAACTTTGTTTAAGCATCATATAAATGTCTATTTTATTTCCTTCTAACTACTTTTTGTGATATTAATTAGGCAAAGTTGGATAACTTTTTTATTACAAAAAATAATTTGAATACTTTCGTGATATGCGTTAAACAGTTGATTGAAAGTCAATTTCCACCTTCCACCCACTGGCCACTGCCATAATATATAAGTATTCAAATATCAATTTCTTCACCGACACCACTCCTCAGCTATACAGGGTGCTAACACTAGTGAACATGGGGATAATAGGAGATATTGTGAGGCATCCAAATGAGATATACCCATTGATGAAGCTGTTGGTAACAGTAAAATTAGCAGAAAAACAAATTCCTTCAAAGCCAAACTGGAGATTTTGCTATCTCATGCTCCGCAACATCTCTCGCAGCTTCTCTCTTGTCATTCAACAGCTTCCTCTTGAGCTCCGAGACGCCGTAAGTCATCTTACCCATCTCTCCTTTTTTTTTTTTACTTTAACTTTTAGTGTAATATACGCTACCATCTCGAAAGATTTTAGCCGCATCTTAACCTATGGCTGTAGAATGAAGCTGAGCTTTGTTCCAACAAAAATAACATATTTATATAAAAATGACAGACCATTATACTAAGTTTTTGTTGGTATATTATACGCAATTTTACCTTATATTATTTTTAAAAAGATGTTGTATTTCCACCACTCGAACCCGTGACCTCCTTGTCACATGACATCAACTTTTATGCCAAGACTCCCCCTCAATTAACATATTTATATATTTAAATATTATTTAAATGTAAGCTCTCGCTATGTGTGATGTCCGGTGAAGGGTCGAGCCATAATGGTCTATTGTATGCATTATTAACCCTATATTTCTGAAAGACGTACACTGTTTTCATGGCTCGATCTTCTGGTCACATGGCAACAATTTTACCAGTTATACAAAAACTTTCCTTCAAATACCATACTATTTATTATTTAAATATAATATAATTTTAAAATTTTTGTTATGTCCTTAATAAAATAATATGGGAGTACTTTTAGAGGTTGTTTCATTATGTCCTTAGTCCTAAAAGTTTTTCTTTTTCTCTTACATTCAGTATGTAAATTAATTCATTTCTTTTCATATGATTTGCGTATTTCCAAGGAAGTGGACGTGTATCAATGGTGACTTGTCTTCGTGAAATTTTATGTTGTATGAGATTTTTTTTTTTTTTTTTTATAAATATGTGAACTCCAATCTTACTCTTCAATCCACAAAAAATTGGGTCCACAAAAATGTAAGACAAAAAATTACCCATACAACTAGTATCCGTTAAACCAGACAAAAAATATAATTTTCTTGACTCCATTCTCTGCCATGTATTCTCCTCATGTCTAATACGCAACTGTATGTCCTTTGACTAAAATGATTTATTTGCAATAATGTAATGCCAGCTACTCCATTATCACAAGGCTGCTAGCTTATGCCTAAACTATACTACTAGTATTTAATTTTTATATATTTAGTTTTTACAATTTTTACAAAATATAAGTTCATTAAATTGTCCATATTTTATTTGGTCTGGCTTTATAGAATAACAAACTACAACAACTATGCCTCAATCGCATACACAATTGGGCAATATGAATTTTCACTTCTTTATTTAAGTTCAACTCATATCATCTTCAAAATAGAGAAAGAATAGTGGTACAAATAAGCTAAATAGATGTGTGTGTATATATATAATACTCCACCCGTATCAACTTATGTGACGTATATTTAACTCGCCACCTTTATCCAATAAACTCATTTTTAGAATTATAAGTAGTAATAATCGGTTTCACTTTCATAAATAAAATATGAGAATCAATTTTAACATTTCTAGCTCCGTGTATACTCAATATAGGGTCGTATAAAATTGAATGGAGTTATAAAATTCATGGATTAGGTATTTGAACAACATTTTGGACAACTGTATTCCTTTTGACTAAAAAGATTACTAACTATTTATTTATAAAATGTATTGTCAGCTATTAGGATGCTAGGCTGATAGGTAGAGTTAAACTTTTGATTCAAGACAATTTTTTTTTTTTAAAAGTCATCTTATATGTTACTGTAAGTAATTTAATTTGTGAATTTTTGGAGTTCATTAATTTAACTATCCTAGTGTTTTATTTATTACTATCACACGACATACATAGTATCGATTTCTTCCCAAATCCCAAAGGAACACACGTACATCTTATCTGGTAAAGAAAATTTCCATTGTCTTTTCTGGTATACAGCCTTTTGATTCAATTAATGACGATATTTTAACCAAAAACGCGTGGTTTCACTCGAGGACATGCAACGAGTAATTTTAGACGTGCACACGAACGCGTGGTTTCGACACTCCAATCACCGCAAACGAGTGTACAACTGGTTTCCATCAAGGTCACCACAAACTGAGAATTAGGATTTTTTTTGTTTTTTTTTATAAGCAGGGATCTATTATATTATAATCATAAAACAGTAGCTATATTGTCAAAGACCATTACCTACTTGGCTACTACATAATATTAAAAAGCCACCAAGGATATTTTTGTTTCCAGGAGATGCGAGCTTAGTGCATGCATCTATTCTTAACTAGATAGGTAGTAGCTTCATAATCAGTTGCTAAGACGACGGTTACAAAAAGTGGTGGATAGTGTATAGTTCTGAGATCCCTGCCATTGTTAGTCCGAAAAGCATGCTTAGCTAGCTTGTGTGCTGGTTTGTTGGCCTCTCTGAAGTTGTGCTCCACTATTTGAACTCTCATCTGGTGCATCAATGACCTACCGTCATGCAGAGGCGGACCCAGGATTTAAAGGTAACGGGTGCACTGTAACAATACCTTAACAATATTTTTAGGCAGTAGGGTCACGACGGAAATAATTATTCGATAGCTTTAGGCAGACTAATAACTAGTGGTTGCATATGAGTTTAAAAATTAAGGAAGAAGTTTTTTGTGTGGAGAGAGATAATTGTAGAAGAAGCTTTTGATGTAGGGATTTAACTAAAAATAAAAGGGGTGGGTCCATTGAAAAAAACTAAATCAAATACACTATAGTAGGGGCGTTGAAATTACCAAATAAGACCCAATCAAAAATATTAGTTTTATTGTTGAACCTGAGATTCGAACTTGGGTCTTGAAAAAACTAACTACTCCACAAACCAACTCTTTTACACAATCTTTATGATTAAGGGTGCACCATAACATATTTATAGGGATCCTTCTTGTATTAACTTATATATATAGAATATATATACAATATTTTTACCGAGACCAACGGGTGCCCGTGCCCCCCAAACCCAAGTGTAGGTCCGCCCCTGCCGTCATGAATGATATTGTTAAGCAGTGTGTAATCATGTTGTAGGCATATAATGACTTCCCTTGAGTCTGTCTCCACATCAATGCTACTAAAACCTTGTTCTATCGCAAGTTGTAGGCCTTTCTTTAATGCCATAAGTTCAGCATACAAGGGAGATAGACCATGTGAAGACCTTTGAAACTCAATCACCTATATGCCATTGCTATCTTTAAATAAACCACCAAAACCACATGTGGATGTTTCATTATATCATTGAAGGATTCATCTATATTAAGCTTACTATGGTTAGCAGCAGGTTTGATCCATTTTATAGAAATACGGATGTTTTGTTGAGGCATATATAGTTTCCCTTTCAGTAAGGAATTTGTATTCAACCGCTAACTTATAAGAATATTGTATATAGGCTTTGTTCGTAGTGTTATTGACGAAAATATTGGCGTGGGGTTGGAGATGATAGGGTAGATTGCTAATAAGTAAAATGCTCAAAGAATTTTAAACAACATGATTTAGAGTAGTGAGCTTTTGAAATGGAATGGATAGACTGTCAAGTCCCATATTAATTGAGGAATGAGTTGTCATCTCTTTATGTAATCTTGGTCAATCATTCCCTCATGAGCTATGTTTAGGGTCGAGTTAGAAATTCCTTCACAACATATGATCCTTGTTGATGTATTTCTCAATGTGACCCCCCTTCTTACGTTATCCACGCTCTAGTTGCCTGGTATTGGGCGTGTTGGGGAGTGCCAAGTCCCACGTTGGTTAAGAGAATGGATTATAATCTCTTTTTATGGTGTTTGATTGTCCTTCCCCCGTGAGCTAGTTTTTGGGTTGAGTTACGCTAAATTTTCATTTCTTCATGCATACAATTTCAGAATTTGAGTAGTTTGAGAGTAATTTATCTTCTATTATTTGTTGAGTTTTCATTCTTGGTTCTTTTACTAGCCGTTGCTCATCTTCAGTTGTAGCATATCAAATCTTCAGTAATTTTCAAGCCTTATATGATTGTGAACCTCCAAACATGATGAGATATCTTCTTGGTAGCAACTCCGATGATATGGTTGAACAACACATGCTTCGAAGCGACAAGGTTCAAGCTGTCTTGGAGAAAATTTTTGACTTATCCCTAGTAACATATGAAAGAAACAATAGATAAGAAAACTCAATAACTATATTAACTTGGGATACTGGGTAGAATAGTTTGACATTATGCGAGAGTTAGTTAAAATGGGATTGGATGTTTAGATAGCTTAATTTCCCATAAGTAAAACTATGGATCGTTCCCAATTTAGCTTGTGTTTGTGAATCCTCATCCTTATATTTATAGGCTAAGTTTTTTTCTAAAATAATATATCTTCACTTCTTGTAATTGCCTTGTAATGTTCACTTTTCAGGTATGTGTATTCTATTTGGTTCTTCGAGCACTTGACACTGTTGGTGTGTAAAATCGTTGCTTGCAATATTTTTACTTTTTGTTTCTTGGTCATTTCAATTGGAATTACCTCGGTTTTGTTAATCATAATATTATTTGTTTTTCTTTTGAACAGAGGATGATACCAACATAGCCACAGAGGTTAAAGTACCTATTCTCATAGCTTTTCATCGACACATTTATGATCATGGATGGCATTTTTCATGTGAGTCGTCTAAATTTCTCTTTCTTCCTATTTTTTCTTTTTTTTACTCAACATTGTTATCTTTTCTACTTTGATAAAAGCTGAATGTTTTTGATTGTCGAAATGCTTCAAAATCAAAGTGTTTTGTTTTCTTCTTCTTTGGCTAAACGTTTTGGTTTTTCATTTGGGATTGAACCCAAAGGATCTCATGGACCAATTCCATCTCCGGTTGAGAAATCCCGCTTTTTGTTTGTTAGGTGGTACAGATGCCTACAAGGATCTTATGGACCAGTTCCATCATGTTTCGACTTCTTTTCTGGAGCTTGGAAGAAAGTGAGTTCTTCTCTCGCATTACGTATTGCTAATTTAGAAGAGCATCATTACACTAAACAATAGAAAAATTTTGATGAAATTTTGGTGGAATTGTGGCATGATCCATGTAACCGAGTTTTGATCATACGAATATTTTCGTGAAAAGGTAGCATATTAATCATCTTACAACTATGAGCCTAAAGATTTCATGGACTTTGCTCTTAATTGTAGATATGTAATAGCTTCGTTTAGGAGAACGTATGTTGCGACTCAGTACACATGGATATAATACAGATGTATAGGAATATCAAGTGTACTATTCAGCTACAGTTTTAGCGCGCGCTAGCCTTCATTTATGTAGTCTGGATGACAGTTGAAGTGTATATTTGATCATTTTATGCTTTAAGGATCAGGTACTATTGTGATGCCAATGCATGTGAATACTTTGGAATGAGACATTATATTCATGTTATTTATAGTTATCAGCAGGTCATTGAAGATGTTACTATGAGGATGGGTGAAGGAATGGCTAAATTCATAAGCAAGGAGGTATGTTACCTGCAGAATCTTAGTAACATTTCTGGGAGAAATTGCTTGTCAATAATAATAAATACTATTGGCCACAACAAAAATACATCTTCATTTTCTATTATAAATCATCTTTTATGTATCAAGGCTGACATCAAACTTTCACTTCAACATTTAGTAATTGATAACTAGAATGTGCCCAATGCAAGATACACTTTCGAACATTTTACGATTTTCTGAATGCTTCAGTGATCCCTTTATCTCCTTGGATTTTTAATACAACTAATTTTGCCATGCAGATTGCAACAATTGACGATTACGAGGAATATTGTCATTATGTAGCTGGGCTTGCAGGATTAGGCTTGTCAAAACTTTTCCATGCCTCCGGTAAAGAAGATTTAGCTCCAGATTCCCTTCCCAATGCTGTGGGATTATTTCTTCAGGTATTAACCTTAACCTTATTTCTTCAGGTATTAACCTGGAAAAGAGGGGTTGCTCTGATGGTAAGCAACCCCCACTTCCAACCGAGAGGTTGTGAGTTCGAGTCTCCCAAGAGCAAGGTGGGTAGTTCTTGGAGGGAAGGATGCCGGGGTCTATTTGGAAACAGCCTCTCTACCTTAGGGTAGGGGTAAGGTCTGCGTACACACTACCCTCCCCAGACCCCACTAAGTGGGATTATACTGGGTTGTTGTTGTTGTTGTTGTTGTATTAACCTTAACCTTAGCTGGACTAGGAGTCAGCTTGTGTGGGGTCCATCCCCATAAATCAAGGAAAAAAATTAGAAAATTTTCTTCCTTGTTAGCAGCCCATGTTTCCCTTCTGCATTTATCAAATATGGCAGGCGTGCAGAAGAAAAATATCAAGAGTAGTAGGTGAGGTTCTACCTATAAAAGGAGAGCATCGGCTCTCATTTTTACACACCAATCTTAGAAAAAAATATATCTGAGAGTCAGAAAGAAAAAGTGAAGTTTCACAGACAAGGTATAAGAAAATAGTCTTTGAGAAAAATAGAGAGTGAGCGATATTGTAGTGAGGTGGGAATATCAAAATAGGGTTATTTCTTTTGAGTATTGTAGTGATTTTTGGAATATTTTATTCGGACCTACAAAGTAAAATTTTTTACTATAGTGATATCGGTTGTTCCTCTCGGGGCCGTGATTTTTTTCTTATTAAGGGTTTTCCACGTGAAAATATTGGTGTCGTTTTTACTCTTTCATTTTTGTTAATTACCGTATCTCGGTGCTACATTATTATTTCGCTTTTATTACTGTGAATATTATTTTTGTGGGGTTTATTCCTAACAACTGGTATCAGAGCATAGGTTCTGCTCGTTCACTGAAATTTTATTCACTATCGATAGTACTATAATCGGTGAAACATAAAAATCTTCGGAGTAAAGTACGAGGTAGCAAAATTCAACAAAGATAACGGTTTCTCAACATGGCAAAGAAGGATGAGGGATCTGCTCATCCAACAAGGAGTACACAAGGTACTAGATGTTGATGCCAAAAAGCTTGATATCATGAAAGCTTGGGATTGGGCCGACTTAGATGAAAGAGGTGCTAGTGCAATCGGGTTGCACTTATTAGATGATGTGGTAAATAACATCATTGGTGAAGACACTGCACGTGGAATTTGGACAAGGTTGGAAAACTTATACATGTCCAAAATGCTAACAAATAAATTGTACCCGAAGAAGTAGTTATACGCCCTACACATGGGTGAAGGTACGAATTTTTTGTCATATTTAAATGTGTTTAACGGACTAATCATGCAACTTGCGAACCTCGGAGTAAAAATCGAGGAAGAAGATAAAGCCATCTTGCTGTTGAACTCGTTGCCATCTTCGTATGATAATTTGGCAACAACCATCCTGCACGGTAAAACTACCATTGAGTTGAAAGACGTCACATCGGCTCTTCTACTCAATGAGAAGATGAGAAAGAAGCCTGAAAATCAAGAACAGACTCTCATCACAGAAGGTAGTGGCAGGAGTTATCAAAGGAGTTCGTGCAACTAAGGTAGATCCGGAGCACGTGGGAAGTTAATGAACTGATCCAAATAAAGAGCCAGAAATTGCTACAACTCTGATCAACCAGGTCACTTCAAAAGAGATTGCCCAAATTCAAGGAAGGGCAAAGGTGAAACCAGTGGCCAGAAGAATGACGACAACACAGCTACCATGGTGCAAAACAATGATAATGTTGTCCTTTTTATAAATGAGGAAGAGGAATACATGCACCTGTCAGGTCTAGAGTCGGAATGGGTGGTTGACATAGTGGCATTTTTCCATGCCACACCAGTAAGAAATCTTTTTTGCAGATATGTAGCAGGTGATTTCGGCACAGTGGGAATGGGTAACACAAGTTACTCAATGATTGTGGGGATTGGTGACATTTGTATCAAGACAAATGTCGGATGCACGTTGGTTCTAAAGGATGTGTGGCATGTGCCTGATTTGCGGATGAACTTAATCTTGGGAATTGCTTTAGACCGAGATGGATACGAGAACTATTTTGCAAATCAAAAGTGGAGACTCACTAAGGGATCATTGGTGATTACAAAGGGAGTTCCTCGTGGCATGTTGTACATGACAAATGTAGAAATATGCCAAGGTAAATTGAATTGCGGCACAAGATGAGATTTCTATAGATTTGTGGCACAGAAGAATGGGTCATATGAGCAGGAAGGGATTGCAGATTCTTTTCAAGAAATCACTGATTTCTTATGCCAAAGGTACAACGGTAAAACCTTGTAACTATTGTTTATTTGGTAAGCAACATAGAGTCTCATTTCAGACATCGTTTGAAAGAAAATTGAATATACTTGATTAAGTATATTCTGATGTTTGTGGCCCAGTAGAAATTGAATCAATGGGTGGTAACAAATATTTTGTTACTTTTATTAATGATGCTTCACGTAAATTGTGGGTTTATATCTTGAAAACCAAAGATCAGGTGTTTCAAGTTTTCCAGAAGTTCATGCCCTGGTGGAAAGGGAGACGGGTCGAAAGCTAAAGCGTCTCCGAAGTGACAATGGAGGTGAGTACACTTCAAGGGAATTTGAAGAGTACTGTTCAAGTCATGGGATCAGACATGAAAAGACAGTTCCTAGAACCCCACAGCACAATGGTGTCGCCGAGAAGATGAACCGCACCATTGTTGAGAAGGTGAGAAGCATGCTTAGAATGGCTAAACTGCCTAAGTCATTCTGGGGTGAAGTAGTTCAGATAGCTTGTTACCTGATCAATAGGTGTCCATCAGTTCTATTGGAGTTTGACATCCCAGAGAGAGTTTTGACTAACAAGAAGGTGTCCTACTCACTTCTAAAGGTGTTCGGTTGCAGAGCTTTTGCACATGTACCAAAAGAGTAGAGAACAAAGCCGGATGATAAATTTGTTCCCTCCATATTTATCGGATATGGAGATGAAGAGTTCGGGTACAGAATGTTGGATCCTGTAAAGAAGAAGGTCATCAAAAGCAAAGATAGAGTCTCCGAGAAAGTGAAGTTGGAACTGCTGCTAATATGTTAGAAAAGGCGAAGAATGGTATAATTCCTAACCTTTTTACTATTCCTTCTATTTCTAATAATCCCACAAGTGCAAAAAGTACGACCGACGAGGTTGTTGAGCAGGGGAGCAACCTAGTGAGGTTATTGAGCAGGGGGAGCAACTTGATGAAGATGTCGAGGAAGTGGAGCACCCCACTCAGGAAGAAGAACAACCTCAACTTCTAAGGAGATTAGAGAGGCCAAGGGTAGAGTCATGCAGGTATCATTCCACAAAGTATGTCCTCATCAGTGATGAGGGGGAGCCAGAAAGTCTTAAGGAGATGATGTCCATTTCAGAAAAGAACTAGTAGATGAAAGCTATGCAAGAAGAGATGGAATCTCTACAGGAAAATGGCACGTACAAGCTGGTTGAACTTCCAAATGGTAAAAGACCACTAAAATGTAAATGGGTCTTTAAACTCAAGAAAGATGGAAATGGCTAACTGGTTAGATACAAAACTCGATTGGTGATTAAAGGCTTCAAACAGAAGAAAGGTATTGGTTTTGATGAAATTTTCTTACCTGTTGTCAAAATAACATCTGGTCGAACAATTTTGAGCTTAACAGCTAACCTAGATCTTGAAGTGGAGCAGTTGGATGTGAAAACTACATTTCTTCAAGGAGATTTAGAAGAAGAGATCTATATTGAGCAGCCAGAAGGATTTGAAGTAGCTAAAAGGAAACACATGGTGTGCAAACTGAATAAGAATCTTTATCGGTTGAAGCAGGCACCAAGACAGTGGTACATGAAGTTTGATTCATTCATGAAAATTCAAACATACATAAAGACCTATTCTGATCCATATGTATACTTCAAAAGATTTTCAGATAACAACTTTATTGTATTATTGTTAAATATGGATGACATGTTGATTTTAGGACAAGATAAAGAGTTGATCGTAAAGTTGAAGAGAGATTTGTCCTAGTCATTTGATATGAAGCACTTGGGCCCAGCACAACAAATTCTAGGGATGAAGATTGTTCGAGAGAGAACAAGTAGAAAGTTGTGGCTATCTTAGAAGAAGTATATTGAACGTGTACTAGAACGCTTCAACATGAAAAATGCTAAGCCAGTCAGCACACCTCTTGCTAGTCATCTAAAGTTGAACAAAAAGATGTGTCCTACAACTGAGGAGGAGAAAGGGAACATGGCTAGAGTTCCTTATTCTTCAGCAGTAGGAAGCTTGATGTATGCAATGGTATGTACTAGACCTGATATTGCTCATGCAGTTGATGTTGTCAGCAAGTTTCTTGAAAATCCTAGAAAAGAATACTGGAAAACTATAAAGTGGATACTCAGGTACCTAAGAGGTATCGTAGGAGATTGTTTGTGCTTTGGAGGATCTAATCCAGTCTTGAAGGGTTATACAGATGCAGATATGGCAGGTGATAGTGATAATAGAAAATCTACCACTAGATATTTGTTTACAATTTCAGGGGGAGCTAGATCATAGCAATCGAGGTTGCAGAAGTGTGTCGCACTCTCTACAACTGAAGCGGAATACATTGCCGCTACTGAAGTTGAGAAGGAAATGATATGGCTGAAACGGTTCCTTCAAGAGCTTGGCTTGCATCAGAAGGAGTATGTTGTCTACTGTGACAGTCAAAGTGCAATAGATTTGAGCAAGAACTCCATGTACCATACAAGGACCAAAACATATCGATGTGAGATATCATTGGATCCGAAAAAAGGTAGATAGTGAATCTCTACAAGTCCTGAAGATCTCCATAAGTGAGAATCCTACAGATGTGTTGACCAAGGTGATACTAAGAGACAACTTCGAATTGTGCAAAGAACTTGTCGATATGCGCTCAAGCTAGAAGTCCGGTGTTACCTCTTTCATGTGAATGGGTCTGGAGGGGGAGATTTGTGGGGCCCATCCCCATAAATCAAGGAAGAAAATTTTCTTCCTTGTTAGCAACCCATGTTTCCCTTCTGCATTTGTCAAATATGGCTGGCGTGCAGAAGAAAAATATCAAGTGTAGTAGTGAGGTTCTACCTATAAAAGGAGAGCTTCGGGTCTTATTTTTACACACCAATCTCAGAGAAAAAGTATATCTGAGAGTTAGAAAGAAAGAGTGAGGTTTCACAAATAGGGTATAAAAAAATTGTCTATGAGAAAAATAGAGAGTGAGCAATATTTTAGTGAGGCGGGAATATCAAAAGAGAGTTATTTCTTTTGAGTATTATAATGGTCTTTGGAGTATTTTACCCGAACCTACAAAGTATAAAATTCCTTACTATAGTGATATCGGTTGTTCCTCTCGAGGCCGTGGTTTTTTCCCTTATTAAAAGGGTTTTCCACGTAAAAATCTTGGTGTCGGTTTTACTCTTTTATTCTTGTTAATTACCGTATCTTAGTGCTACATTATTATTCCGCTTTTATTACCGTGAATATTATTTCTGTGGGTTTTATTCCCAACACCTTGGCCATTCTCGCAACATTGTTGTTTTAGGGAAGTAACAGTAACATATTTATTTCAGAAAACAAATATCATTAGAGATTATTTGGAGGACATAAATGAAGTACCCAAGTGTCGTATGTATTGGCCTCGTCAAATTTGGAGTAAATATGTTAACAAACTTGAGGTTTTGTCTTCTTCCTGTGCTATCTTGATCATCTTACAGTTAAGCAGATAAACATTTGTCATTTTGAGGTTCACTGTTTTGCAATTGGCATCTTTTTCGATATGTGTCTCAGGACTTGAAGTTCGAAGAGAACTCGGTCAAGGCAGTACAATGTCTCAATGACATGGTCACTAATGCTTTATCACATGCAGAAGATTGTCTGGTTTGCCTATCCACGTTACGTGATCCAGCTATCTTTCGATCCTGTGCTATTCCACAGGTTCGTACTGAAGGTTTTTCCTGATTCTTACGCTTGTATGTTCTATACTGTTTAGATTTATCCTCTCCTACTTGGTATCTGTTAGTTTCTTATTCTTTTATAGATCATGGCTATCGGAACATTGACAATGTGCTACAACAACGTTGAAGTCTTTAGAGGTGCTGTAAAAATGAGACGAGGTATGATATATGATTCCTCAATATGTAACTTGCTGATAAAAATTTTCACTCCAAATCGCTCACATTTAGTGTTCTGTCGACTTATCAAGTCGATCCCTAGAAAATTTTGGCCAGTTTCTGGCGTGTTCGATCTTCCTATAATTAAAGTTTTGTCCATGAAATATTCAGAATTGTCTCAACATCATCAAGTTATCATGTGGTTTCTTCAATGTAGGTCTCAGTGCCAAGGTTTTTGACCAAACCAGGACAATGAAAGATGTATATGGTGCTTTTTTCCATTTTTCTTCTATACTGAAATCCAAGGTATGATGCTTATATTTATTCTCTGTGCTAGCCTTTAACTTTATCATTCTAAAAATTCAATAACTATTGTTCAAGGATGCCTTAGCTTTTCGCATTCAGTTCCTCAAATTTTGTGTATGTGTACATCTTTCTGCAAGTTTTTGTTATTTTTTTTATTAATGGCTTATTGGTTTGGGGTTGGATTATTCAATTTTCTTAACGGATAATCCGTTTACCCGTTAAGAATATATATATATATATATATATATATATATATATATATATATATAACGCCTAATTCCTAAATACGTATACTACAGTCTTTAATACCGTGTGACTGAGAGTTGAATTCTTGCCATAGCCAAGAAGGATAGTTTCAGATACCTTGGATCGGTGATACAGGGGGACGGGGAGATAGACGGGGATGTCACTCACCGTATAGCGGCGGGGTGGTCGAAGTGGAGGCTTGCATCAGGAGTCTTGTGTGATAAGAAAGTGCCACAGAAACTCAAAGGGAAATTTTATAGAGTTGTGGTTAGACCTGTCATGCTGTACGGGACGGAGTGTTGGCCGGTGAAGAAATATCATGTTCAGAGGATGATGATTGCGGAGATGAGGATGCTTAGTTGGATGTGCGGGCTCACCAGGTTAGATAAGATTAGGAACGAAGTTATTCGGGAGAAAGTGGGGGTGGCCCCAGTGGATGAGAAGATGCGAGAGGCGAGACTTCGGTGTTTCGGGCATGTGCGGATGAGAAGCCCCGATGCCTCGATGAGGAGTTGTGAGCGGCTAGCGGTGGTCGGTGTGAGGCGAAGCAGAGGGAGGCCCAAGAGATACTGGGGAGATGTAATTAGATAGGACATGGCCAGGATGCGATTTCCGAGGACATGACCCTTGATAGGAAAGTCTGGAGGTCTAGTATCGGGGTTGTAGGATAGGGGCTTCTAGATTTTTCGTACTCCTTTCCCGGGGTGGGTGAGGCGTAGTAGGCCCGCCCATAGATGATTAGTTTGTGTTCTCTTGTGGTAGTCATTTCTGGTAGTTACTGTTTTAATATCATTGCATGCCTGCTTATTTGTGGTATTTATGTCTCTTATGTCTAGATAATTTTTATGCGATGTATGCTGGAGTAACTAATGCGGTTTTTGTTTTTGTTTTTGTTTTTGTTTGTTTTTTTTTTTTTCCTGCGCCGGGGTGTCGATTGAAAACAGCATTTCTGCCCTCTCGGGTAGAGGTAAGGCCTGTATACATATTACCCTCCTCAGACCCCGCCTTTGTGGGAATATACTGGGATGTTGTTGTTGTTGTTGTTGTTGAGAGTTGAATTCTTGAATTCTCCCTAGTTCGTAACTTCCAAGGATGTGGTATAACTATATAGTAATACAAATAACTAACTCCATTTTTCTCCCTTGTCCTTTTGTTTGAAATTTTTCACTGTAAACCGTTCTTTTCCTCTCTAATTACTTTAATGACAACAATAAATGAAAATCATTGACCAACGTAGATTAAAGTCAATACTGTTGGACTCAAAAAACCAGAAAACACCGTGATAAACAAGAATCAATATTTTTAAGGTCTAACCTCACAAGGGAAATACAAGTTCAAATGCGTTAACAGACATGTATGTCTGGACTCATACGTAGTCTGCTTTGGGATGTAATGTATCCTACAATGTGTTCTGCTTTTTTTATTGTACAACACATGAAGCACTACATCATTCTTATGCAGGCGTTAAAAGACATGTATGTTTGGTCTCGATATGTAATTTCCTATTCTGAAATTGTATGCTAGGCCGTCAGCAAACAATTAATGCACGCAATATAGATTGAATTAGGCCGATAAATTGTTCGATAAGAGCTAAACCTATACCGATCAACTCGATATCTTATCGGGAACCACCCAATCCGCCCGATAAGCAGCCCTAGTCCCCTTTGTTGGAGATATTGCTTCTTTGGTGACTCGAACCCACGATCCTGAGGTTGTAGATGGCGGTGCTGACTGCTGACCGTCTGAGCAATCCACCCTTGTCATTCTGCAAGTATTGATTTTCATATTTTGCTTATCACTCATGTAAAAGCAGACCTCGTATTGCATGGAAATGTTTGCCTAATAAGATTTCAATCACCTTGTAGAATTGGTCTCTGCCACAATATATTCTCTATCGTAAGTTGTTCCTTCAATTGCTCTCTGCAATAGTTTCCTGTTTAGCATCAGTCATGTTTTGTTTAAAGTTTGACTTAAATCTGTTGATTGATCCCTTTCAGTTACTATCAAATTGTTTAAAACATTCACTTTTGATTATTAGTATGAGTTTGAATCTAGTTCTTATTTCTAATGAAACACAATACAAATAGAACTTCTGAGATGTGTGAGCAGGGGCAGATGAAGCCTTTCGGCTATATATATATATATGTATGCGCGAACGCGTAAAAATCTATTAAAATCTTAACGAAATATTAGATTTGAATCCATAATTTGATGGTATAATTAGTTTAGTACAAAATTGAACCCATTAAGTTTCAGTCCTGAATCCGCCACTGGATGTGAGGTGATTACTTTAGTTTTTTCAGGTTGACAATAACGATCCAAATGCGACAAATACGTTGAAGCGGATTGAATCGATCATGAAAACTTGCTCTGGAACCTTGTCTAAAAGGTTTTCCAATTATATTCTAGTTGTTTATTATGGTTTTTGTTTCCTGGAATTTTGGTCTGCTTCATCTATCTAACCTCTAAAACAACTTGTCTTTTCAGGAACAAGCCTAACTACATACCAACTATGGTAAGTTTTCTGCTAATAATTTTGCACACTTTGATGACTAACTCATCTTTCTGCTATTGAAATTATTTAATTTCTTGAATACTTTGTGCAGATTATTGTCTTTTTCGTCGTAGTGGCTATTCTTCTTGCTTACCTGTCTGCAAAAAGGCCATAAACCAATGGTACGGATTGGGCGAATGACTATTTTATTTGACCAAATGAAAGAATTGCATAAAAGTTTTTTGTATTTTGATTTTGATGCATGCATGCCTCTCTCATGTGGTTCAAATCTAAATGTTAGTTTCCCTGTATTATGTTTTCATAGTTTGGGCAAACTCGATACCCAAATCGAAATTCGATTTTTTTTGGATTTTTGGTTTGAATTTTCGGATTACGAATTGTATTTTGGATCTAATTTTTAAAATTTTTGAATTTCGGATGGGATATTAGATTTGGTACTTCGGGTTTTTACATATCCGAAAATCCAATTTTTTTATATTTGTTATGAAATGATAAAAAGAAGAAGAACAATATTGAAGAGAAAGAAAGGGAGAATTCTTATTGAATTTTGGGATGATTTACAATGGAATATAACCCTCTATTTATAGGGAGATGATGACTTAGCCACCAAGTAATAAGCCATAGAATCTCTCTAAATATTGACATTCACCATAAATAGAACTATATTTATAACACTCTCCCTTGAATGTCTATTCAACAGATAATGTGCCTCGTTAAAACCTTAGCTAAAATAAAACTCAATGAGAAAAAAAATTCTAAAAAAGGAAAAAGAGTACACATGTTTAGAAATGTGCTTATTGGTTGCCTCGTTAAAAACCTTGCAAGGAAAACCCAGTGGGACAAAATCTTGTAAGGGAAAAAGAGTGCAACACGCATTAACTCCCCCTCATGAGAGCATCAATTCACATCCTTGAGCCTTTACATCCCAATCTTGTGCACTAGCTTCTTGAAGGTTGACGTCGACAGTTTCAATGTATTTTCATAACGACATAACATAGAGATCTCTTCATTCATATATTCAGGTACCTGAATCTCTCATGAGATATTATGAAGTGTTATGTCCTCCTTTATTATGATCATTTGCTCATCTTCTTTATCAAGAAGTTTATTTGAAGCCGATTGTCTATACGCTTTAAGCTTACCATAGACTTTGTCCTTCTAGGACTTAATATGAGCATTTGCAATAAGAATATAGTTACTTTATTTGGGTCAGCAAATGCGTCTGGCATGCTTTGCAATAAATTGCACATGAATTATCCTTTTATGAACTTCAAGTTCATATTATTTTATTCGGGGATCTAGATGTATAAATGATAATTCATTCCATGTAACGTTTTCTCAACTGTTGTATCTTGTCTCCCCCTCATGTTAGAAAAAACTAACTTGTTTCCTCAACTTTGAGAACTCATCTTTGTGCGTTATGGTATTAATCAAAATATACACCGCACATCAATAATAATAAGATGGAATTATTTGGTTCCTGACCCTGAACCACTTGTGATGGGAGAAAATAATATACTTTCGTATATAATGTATATCAAACTGATATATATAACTTTGTTCTCATAAGCAATAGTTTTGCTATTAAGTGGATGTACTCAATAAATTATTTTGTTAAACCAGCTATGAGGTAGACCATCTTATCAAGATGAACTTCTTGAATAGAAAATCTGGAATATGCTCAAAATTAAATTATTGAGCAAGTTACCTCGCAAATACCATATTGCGGGTTAGCAATAATCGCACATGTAACAATCTCATAGATGCATCTTATGTGGTATACATGGCAGGTGAATGGGCCCATATTCACCTTTGATATTTCCAACATTCATGGGATTCAATCTCAATTTTAGTTGGTATATTAATTAATGAGAACAGGCACATAAAAGAATTCGTAAAGAACTTTCTAGTTCTTTAATATTTACCCATGTGAATTCTCTTTATTTTTGCACATCATACCTCAATTGATATTGGTAAATCAGTTATGCCAACTGAATAAATTATCAATATTGATAAACTTCAGGTTTACACCATAATGTGTGCAATTATAAATAAACTCCAAGTTTATTATGATATGGGTTTTTATATCAATAAATATTCACTTCATTGTGATATTCTTTTGTTTATGTAGTACAAATTGGAGAATAAAGCGGGTAACTTTTCACATACATATTACCCCGCTACAAGTTGTAGTAATAGAAGATATTAAATCTTTCCTTTATTTATAGTCTCAATATAATCAATTGTTTTCGTGTCACGACCCGGATTTTCCCCCAACATCGGGATCGTGATGGCGCCTACTCGTGGTAGCTAGGCAAGCCACTATATTCATACTATCCTGTTTTTAACACAATTTTAATTAAATAAATGCGGAATACTTTATCGAAATGGATATAACAAATCACAAAGTGAAAATTATACTGAAATCCTCTACCCAAGACGTGGAGTCACCAACTCACAAACTACTATGGAATACTACACATAAAAGTCTGAAGGAAATATAACATAATTCTGTTTGTCTCGAAACAAAGAGACTACAGCTAATAACATAAATAAAGAAAGAGACGCCGGGCCTGCGGACGTCTGCAAGCTACCTCGGTCTCAAATATGATTAGCTCCTACGCAATCTACTTACTGCTGCTGCTGCTCCTGATCGTAACCTGGACCTGTGCAAAAACGCACAGAAGTGTAGCATCAGCACAACCGACCCCATGTGTTGGTAAGTGCCTGGCCTATCCCGGCGAAGTAGTGACAAGCCTAGGACCAGACACTCACATAAACCCGTGCAATTCAATATATATATGTGTACCACAAAATAACAAGAAATAATCAAGTAATAACACAATAAGGAGTATCTTAAAGAATCTAACAACTAACCACAGTTAATAATTTAACCCAAATAAAATATAATGGAAAAACAAATAATATCAAGTCAAGGAATAGCAAGCAATTGCACGGCATCACCCTCCGTGCTTTTACTCTCATCCTCACCAAATAAACAAATAAAGTACACGGCATCACCCTTCGTGCTTTTACTCTCATCCTCACCAAATAAACAAATAAAGTACACGGCATCACCGTTCGTGCTTTTACTCTCATCCTCACATCCATAGTACGGCATGATCCTTCGTACATGGTTCAATAACAGGGCACGGCATGATCCTTCGTGCATAATCAATAAATAAATATGACACGGCATTAACCTTCGTGCATAAATAAATAAACATGGCACGGCATCACCCTTCGTACATGGTTCAATAACAGGGCACGGCATGATCCTTCGTGCATAATCAATAAATAAACATGGCACGGCATTAACCTTCGTGCATAAATAAATAAACATGGCACGGCATCACCGTTCGTGCATTATCACTCTTCCTCACCCAAATAACAATCACAGTTAAGGGCAGAGAAAGAAACAGCAATTCATTAAATCGTCCCATCAAGGGCAATCAATAATTATCTTCACAACAAGTCCCAACAACGGAGAACAATAACGATTCACATGTAATATATCTCAAAATATCATTTTCCAACGACTCACGGTCATACTAGACGCCAATATATGGATGCTCGTCACCACAGCCCATACACCGCACTCGATCACAAAACACATAACACATAATCCTATTCCCTCAAGCTAGGATAGAACAAACACTTACCTCGAATACTTATGAACAATCCAATCCGTGGAAATGTCTTTTCTTTCAATTTGGCTCCAATCCAACCGTATCTATACACAATTGATTTAATATCATCAATTCTACTCCACAAACTAATTCTTAATACCAAATAACACTTTTACAACATTCTGCCATGAATAGTAAATTTCAACCCCGAGCCCACATGGTCGGAATTCGGGGTTAGGACCAAAATCCGGTTACCCATCCCCCACGAGTTCATGTATATAATTTGTTTCAAAATCGGACCTCAATTCGAGGTCCAATTTCCCAATTTATGAAAAACCTATTTTCTAACCAAAAACAAGAATTTTACCATGAAAACATTTGATTTCTAATGAAAAACATGTTTAATGATGTTAGGAATTGAAAGAATTAAGTAAAAAGTGACTTACAATCGTTTTGATGAAGAAGAAATCCTTGAAGAGTCGCAAATGGGTGTTTTGGTTTTTGTGAAAAATGAAGAAATGACTGAAATTCGTGTTTTTCAGGTCTCGTGTTCGCATTTGCGAACATGGGTTCGCAATTGCGAACCCCGACCAATTTCTGGAGTTTGAAAAATAAGCTAAGGGTGGAAAGTTCGCATTTGCGAACATTTCTTCGCATTTGCGAAGCCAAGGCAAAACTGGGAAGTTCGCATTTGCGAACTATTGTTCGCAATTGCGAACACAAGCTAAATATGGGGAGGTTCGCATTTGCGAACTATTGTTCGCATTTGCGAACCCAGGCGGAATAGTGGCCAGTTCGCATTTGCGAACTATTGTTCGCAATTGCGAACACAGGCTGAATATGGGGAAGTTCGCAAATGCGAACTATTGTTCGCATTTGCGAACACAGGCAGACTATAGGGGAGTTCGCATTTGCGAACTATTGTTCGCATTTGCGAACTCTGCAGATTATTGGGGAGTTCGCATTTGCGAACTATTGTTCGCATTTGCGAACTCTGTAGACCAGTTGCAGACAGCAACTTCTAACATGAAAAATTGATCTCGTGGCCTATCCAAAGTTCACCCGAGCCCTCGGGGCTCCAAACCAAATATACACATAACCTCAAAAACACATTATGAACTTGTTCGTGCGATCACGTCGCCAATATCACCTCGTTTTCATCACATCAAGCCTCAAATGCATGATTTTCATACCTTTAGTTTTCAAAACTTTCAAACTTGGGACTCAAGGTCCAAAACATCTCAAACGACATCCAAATGTCACCAAACTTTACGGAAATCACATATATAATATTTAAGACTTGTACCGGGCGTCGGAACCAAAATACGAGCCCGATACCAAGGTCAATTAATTTATTTCCTTTAATAATTGCATCAAAAACAATTTCACATAAAAATTCATAACTCGGGCTCTAGGCCTCGGAATTCGACTCCGGACGCATGTCCAAGTCCCATATTTTCCTACGGACCTCTCGGGACCATCAAATCTCGGGTCCGGATCCGTTTACCAAAAATGTTGACCGAAGTCAACCATATCAATATTAATATCAAAATTCTTCTACTTTTTCACATATTTCACATATTTCAACATAAATCTTTTCCAGCTTTGTGCCCGGACTATGCACGCAAATCGAGGCAACTAAAAATGAGGTTTTCAAGACCTCAAAAGCTCGGAATGATTAAATAAACAAGTGATGACCCTTTGGGTCGTCACAATCTCCACCTCTAAAACAACCGTTCGTCCTCGAACGGACAAAAGAAAGAAGTACCGAGTCAGGAAACAAGTGTGGGTAACGGCTCCGCATATCAGACTCGGACTCCCAGGTCGATGCCTCAGGAGGCTGACCTCTCCACTGAACACGCACAGAAGGATAACTCTTCGACCTCAGCTGTCGAACCTGCCGGTCTAGAATAGCCACCGGCTCCTCCTCGTAGGATAGATCATTGTCCAATTGGACAATACCGAAGTCTAACACATGTGTGGGATCGCCGTGGTATCTCCGAAGCATAGATACATGAAAAACTGGATGCACGGCTGATAAGCTAGGCGGCAAAGCTAATCTGTAAGCCACCCCTCCCACTCTGTCTAGAATCTCAAATGGACCAATATACCTAGGGCTGAGCTTGCCTTTCTTCCCAAACCTCATCACGCCCTTCATAGGCGACACTCGGAGCAATACTCGTTCACCAACCATGAAATCTACATCTCGAACCTTACGATCCGCATAAGTCTTCGGTCTAGACTGGGCTGAACGCAATCTCTCCTGGATAGTCTTGACCTTGTCTAAGGCCTCATGTACTAAGTCTGTACCCAACAACCGAGCCTCTCCCAGCTCAAACGATCCGACTGGGGACCGACACTGCCTACCATACAACGCCTCATACGGGGCCATCTGAATGCTAGACTGGTAGCTGTTGTTGTAGGCGAACTCCGCTAATGGCAGAAACTGGTCCCACGAGCCTCCAAAATCAATGACACAGGCTCGGAGCATGTCCTCTAGAATCTGAATAGTCCTCTCGGACTGGCCGTCCGTCTGAGGATGAAATGTTGTACTCAACTGAACCTGGGTGCCTAACTCCTGCTGGACCGCTCTCTAGAACCGCGAGGTAAACTGCGTACCCCGATCCACCAATAGTGTTGCCGTAAGTCCTGGTACATCTTCGCGGTGCCTGGGTGAATAGAATACCGCGAACTGTGGGCCTCTGCTAAGATCAACTCTCGAATCCCTTCGACATTGGGCACACAAACTCGACCCCGCAATTTCAATACCCCATCATCATCTAGGTTTGCCTGTGTGGCACCTCCCCGCTGTACTGTATCTCTCAACTCACGCAAATGAGGATCATCAAATTGCCTCTCACGGATGCGCTCTAATAATGAAGAACGAGTGACCGTGCAGGCTAACACCCTGCTAGGCTCAGAAATGTCTAATCTCACGAACCGGTTGGCTAAGGCCTGGACATCTAAAGCTAATGGTCTCTGATTGACCGGAATATATGCAAGACTACCCATGCCGGCATACTTTCTACTCAATGCATCGGCCACCACATTGGCCTTACCTGGGTGATATAATATAGTAACATCATAGTCTTTTAGCAACTCTAACCATCTCCGCTGTCGTAGATTCAACTCCTTTTGCTTTATCAAGTACTGTAGGCTTTTTTGATCAATGTACACCTCACATGTCACACCATATAGATAATGCCTCCGGATCTTTAAGGCATGAACCACCGCTGCCAACTCAAGATCATGAACTAGATAATTATTCTCATGTATTTTCAACTGCCTCGAAGCATACGCAATAACCTTACCATCGTGCATCAATACCACTCCAAGCCCTGTACGGGACGCGTCACAGTAAACTGTATAAGGCCTTGCACCCGTAGGTAGTATCAGCACTGGTGTTGTAGTCAAAGCTGTCTTGAGTTTCTGAAATCTCGCCTCACACTCATCTTACCACTGGAAGTGGGCACTCTTCTGGGTTTACCTGGTCATCGGGGCTGCAATAGAAGAAAACCCCTCTACAAATCGACGGTAGTAACCTGCTAACCCCAAGAAACTCCGGATCTCAGCCACTGAAGCTGGTCGAGGCCAATTTTGGACTGCCTCAATCTTCTTTGGGTCTACCTGAATACCCTCCACAGATACAATGTGACCCAGAAATGCTACCGAACTCAGCCAGAACTCACATTTTGAAAATTTGGCATATAGCCGATTATCCTTCAGAGTCTGAAGAACCACTCTGAGGTGCTGCTCGTGCTCTTCCTGGCTGCGGGAGTATACCGGGATGTCATCTATGAAGACTATCACGAACAGATCTAAGTAAGGCCTGAATACTCGATTCATCAACTCCATGAATGCTGCTGGGGCATTGGACAACCCGAAGGACATGACCAAGAACTCATAATGCCCATATCTAGAGCGAAAGGTCGTCTTAGGAATGTCAGCCGCCCTGATCTTCAGCTGATGGTAGCCTGACCTCAAGTCTATCTTAGAGAATACCCTCGCTCCCTGGAGCTGGTCAAACAAATCATCAATCCTCGGCGGTGGATATTTATTTTTGATAGTCACCTTGTTTAACTGCCGGTAATCAATACACATCCGCATCGAGCCATCCTTCTTCTTTACAAATAATACAGGTGCTCCCTAGGGGGAAACACTGGGCCTGATAAAACCCTTCTCAAGAAGGTCCTACAACTGATCTTTCAACTGCTTTAACTCCGGCGGGGCCATACGATAGGGTGGAATAGAGATGGGCTGAGTGCCCGGTGCCAAATCAATACAGAAGTCAATATCCCTGTCGGGTGGCATGCCCGACAGGTCTGAAGGAAAAACCTCAGGAAACTCCCGTGCAATAGGGACTGAATCAATGGAAGGAACTTCTGCACTGGAATCACGAACATAAGCCAAATAAGCTAAACACCCCTTCTCGACCATACGTCGAGCCTTAACATAAGAAATAACAGTGCGAACGGAGTGGCTTGAGGTACCCTTCCACTCTAATCGGGGTGATTCCGGCAAGGCTAAGGTGACAGTCTTAGCATGACAATCAAGAATAGCATGGTATGGGGACAACCAGTCCATCCCCAATATGACATCAAAATCTACCATATCCAAGAGCAACGGATCAACACGGGTCTCAAGACCCCCAAATATAACTACGCACGAACGATGCACCCGATCGACTACAATAGAGTCACCCACTTGGCGTAGCCACATAAACTGGAATATCCAGAGCATAGCTGGGCACGGCTAAATACGGTGCGAAGTAGGAAGACACATAGGAATAGGTAGATCCAGGGTCAAATAATACTGAAGCACCTCTGTCACACACAAGAATAGTACCTGTAATCACAGCATCCGATGCCTCTGCCTCTGGCCTGGCTGGTAAAGCATAGAATCGGGGATCTGCACCTCCCCTCTGAGCTGCGTCTCTAGGACGACCATCAACTGGCCGACCTCTACCTCTCGCTGGACGGTCTCCACCTCTACGGTCTCGACCTCCACCTCTATAATCTCCTACCCCCGCCTCTGGCTGGCTGGGCAGGCTGAGGGTCAGCTGGGGCCTGAATCATAGGACGAGGACCTCGCTGCCGAGAGTTGCCCGCTGCTATAGGGCAATTCCTGATAAAATGACCTGGGTCGCCACAACCGTAGCAACTCTTAGACTGATAGGGCTGCTGGCCCTGACGACCTGAATGGCCTCCACGAACGCTCTGAAGAGGCCGAGCACTAATAGGAGACTGGTCTGAATAATACCCCCGAGAACCACGATCACCTGATCCACCCTGTGAAGCCTGAAGGGCGGAATGAAAAGGCCTGGAAGACCGGCCTCTATCAAAGGATTCTCTGCTACCAGAGGAAGAACCACCAAATCTACCTGTATGACGAGGCCTCTTATCCGAAGAATAACCGCCTCCCCTAGCAAGAGCCATCTCAACTCTGCGTGCTGCATTGGCTGCCTCCTGAAATGATATGTCACTCCCCACGCCCATAGCCATCTGGAGTCTAATCGGCTGATTAAGCCCATCTATAAATCTGCGGACCCTCTCCCGCTCCGTGGGAAGTTGTAACGACCCGGACCGTCGTTACGGGAATTACCACCCCGTTACCTTGCACTTGCATATATTATGTTTTTAAAACAGTATTAGAGTATATCGAGTGAGTTAGGAGTGATTTGGATTGAAAATGAAACAAATAGCATGTTTGAAGAAAGCTTGAATATGAAAAGTCAACCAAGAGTTGACTATTGAGTTAGAGTGCTCGGAATCGGATTCCGATGATTCGACTAGTTCCGGGGGATCATTTATGACTTAGGAGAACAATCGGAATTGAATTCGGAGGTCCGGTGTAGTTTTAAGCTTGAATTGGCGAATGTTGAATTTTGGCGATAACCGGATGGTAGGTGATATTTTGATCCGGGGGTCGGAATGGAATTCCGACAATTTCTGTAGCTCCGTTAGGTGATTTTGGATGTGCCTGCAAAATTTCAGGTCATTCGGACATCGTTTGGTCGGGTTTTTGATCGAATGTGTAATTCGGAAAGTTTTAAGAAATTTAGGCTTGAATCCGTGTGTAATTGGTGATTTTGATGTTTAGTATGGTGTTTTTATGGTTGGAATAAGTTCGTATCATGTTTTGGAGTATGTTGGTGGTTTTCGTTGGGGTCCCGGGAGTCTCGGGATGAATTCGGGGGTCCAAACGGACCATTGTTGAAAGAAAAGAGAAAAATCTGGTTGCTGTCATAACCTCAGCAGACAATTGCTCTCCGCGATCGCGGGGATGGGGATGCGATCGCGTAGAGCGGGGAGATAAGGCATCGCGATCGCAGGGTAAGAGTCGCGATCGCGTAGAATTGATCGGGTGTTGATCGCGATCGCGGGCCAATATACGCGATCGCGTAGAAGAAGAAATGGGTCCAGGAGAAATATGCTACGCGATCGCAGGAGTGAAGGATGCGATCGCGTGAGGCAGGGTGACTGTGCTTCGCGATCGCGTGAAGGAAGTCGCGATCGCGTGAGGCCGTGAATTTGAACATCGCGATCGCGTGAGGAAGATCGCGATCGCGTAGAGCAAATTGCTCTGGCAGTGAATTTATATCACAGAACAGAGGGCTCACGGGTTTCACACCCCAAAGCATAATTTTGAGCCCTAGAGAGAAGAAATCACGGGAGATTGCTGGGATTTCATCGGGGTTTCGTCGGAGGTAAGTTTTGTGGCTTAATTACATCATTTTAACATGAAATCCTTGGTTAATTCCCTGTAAATGGAAGATTAATTGTGGGTTTGAGCCCTAAGCCTAAATTGAAGAAAAACAAGGATTTGAGTAGGCAAATGGAGTCCGATTTTGGTAAAATTGATATGCTTAGACTCGTATCGAGACGAGGGTTCCAGAAATGTGAATTTCGTAAATTTTCGGAATGTGGGCCCGGGGCTCGGGTTTTGACAACTTTGGGAATTTTGATGTAAATTGAGTTGTATTGATTGGGTGTCGTCCCATTGGCCTAATTTGTTGTATTTCTACTCTATTTGATCAGATTCTACGCGTGCGGAGCTTGATTCTCGTGGCAAGGGCATTGCGGAGTAGTCGTCGCGCTATATTGAGGTGAGTAATAGATGTGAGTGATGACCAGCGGGTTCGAAACCCCGGTATACCACTTTGTGACGCTGTATAGCGGCGAGACACGCACACTCTCGAGAGTGCGGGGTCGATCATGAACTGGAGACTACATATTAGTCCAACCTGTTGATACTGTATTATTGGCTATTCTAGAGCCGTCGAACCTCCTTCTCGGATGGTTGCATATATGTATATATATATTGTGATAATGGCCACTCTTGAGCCGAGGAACCCCCTTCTTGGGCGGTTGATTATACATGTGGGCCGTGAGCCGGTTATTGGATCCCGCGAGGATCGTTATCATTGTCTTATCATATAGACATGCTAGTTTACTACTAGTCCGCAGCTATTTTTGTTATGTTGCCAATTCCAATCTCTGGAACTTGACATTACTGTTTTCCAACTGAAAAATGATAAAAGAGTTTTCAAAAACTATTTTTGAGCCTGCGAGGCTGTATCTGCATATTAGCTGACTAGTAGTGGATCGGGCTGCACGCCGCAGCGAGATATATGTTGGATCGGACCTGCACGCCGCAGGAATATCTCTATGAGATGTGCTTGGGCTGTAGGAGCCCCTCCGGAGTCTGAACCCCCACAGTGAGCACGGGTACCCAAAATTAGAGTCGGGCTACACGCCGTAGCGGTCATATCATGCATTGCATTGCATTTAGCTACATCTGCTAGCTGTTATGCTATTTATTGGTAATTGTTGGAACAGGTACAGTGAAGATTGATTCTATGACAGGGTAGCCGATTATAGCTTTACATAGTGCTTTATTGCGGATTTCTTATCTGCGCTGTCTTACCCTTGTTTATTACCACTGAGTCTGGCAGTACTCATTTTACTCCCTGCACCTTGTGTGCAGATCCAGGTACCTCTCAGCAGTGATCCGGTAGCTGTGCGAGGCGACGTTTGTGGATATTCGAGGTAGCTGCAGAGTCCGCAGGACCCGATATTCCTTTCTACTGTCTTTTGATGTTGTATTGACTTTTCTTTCCGCACTTGGTATCTTGTAAACCTTTATACACTTATGTTCTTTAGAGGCTCATGACTTTTGACCCTTGGTCTATGGGAGTTGATGTATTATGGGACTTGGTTCCCCGTTTTCGTTATTTGTATCGCTATTGCTTCGTGATTTAATATGCTTAAATGGGCTAAAAGAGAGCGTCTAGCTCCGTTGTTTATATTGATTGGTCAGGCTGGCTTAGCAATGTGTTGGGCGCCATCACGACCAGGGTTGGGTCGTGACAAGTTGGTATCAGAGCCTAGGTTAACAGGTCTCGCGAGTCTTGAGCCGGTTAGTAGAGTCTTGTGGATCGGTACGGGGACGCCTGTACTTATCCTCGGGAGGCTGCGAACCTTTAGGAAAACTTCACTTTTCTTGAACTGTGTCGTGCGATCTTGTTGTTCTGAGAACTGAACTTCTATATTCTATTCTCTCGCGGATGGCGAGAACGCGAGCATCAGGGACGAGGTGGACGACCTCCGTTGCCACCTGTTAGAGGCCGTGGGCGCGGTCGTGCTAGAGTTAGAGGTAGGGCGGCTGAGGCGGTGCCGGCTGACCCGCCCGTTGTACCGGATCGGGAGCAGCCCCCGGTGGTTGAAGCTCCGGCAGTCCCAGTTCGGGGCCGGACTATATCTATTGCTATTCCGGGTCTTCAGAAACTCTTGCCCGGATATTATCGGTGTGTTCCGGTTTGGCTCGGGTAGTTTCGGCTACCGCTACCGTAGCGACATCTCAGGTCAGGGGGTGGTCGGCGGACCCCTGCAGGCTCGCACACCTGATCCGGTTGTTCGGGGACTTCGGATGCCGAAGGTGGTCCCCGCTCGGTGGTTGCACCGGTTATTCCTCCAGCTGCACCGGCTCCGGCTCCAGAGCATATGGTTCGAGGTTATGCCCGAGGACGAGCGACGTCGTCTCGAGAGGTTTGGTAGACTTCGGCCACCCCATTTCGGTGGCGTTGAGGGCGAGGATGCCCGGGGTTTCTTGGATAAATGTCAGAAGATGCTGCGTACGGCTGGTATTCTTGAGTCCGGCGGAGTTTCATTTACTACATTTCAGTTCACCGGTCCCGCATTTGATTGGTGGGAGGAGTTTGAGAGGCGTAGGCTTGCAAGAGCAACACCTCTCACATGGCAGCAGTTCTCTACTCTCTTTCTAGAGAAATATGTACCTCGGTCTCGTCGCGAGGAGTTACGTCGCCAGTTCGAGTGGTTGATTCAGGGCGACATGTCTGTGACCCAGTATGAGCTCAGATTCACACAGCTGGCTAGGCATGCCACATGGATGATCCCTAATGATAGGGAGAGGATCGGGAGGTTCATTGATGGCCTCAACTACTCTATCCGTATTCTTATGACCAGCGAGCGAGTTCTATCATCATCATTTGAGCAGGTAGCGCTGATATGGCACGCTCCGTTGAGGCGGATCGTCGCCGAGAGAGAGAGGAGCGGGAGGCCAGAGGCCTCGTGGTTCGGCGATTTCGGTGGTGCTCCATCTAGAGGGCATTCCCGGCAGAGCGAGAGGTCGCTCATCTAGACCTTTTCATTCGGGCCGCCCGAGTAGAGCGGAGGTTCGCATGGTCGTGGTCGACAGGGGTTTCGACGAGGGTCGGTCATCGCTTGGTGCCCTCCCGGCCCGAGTGCAGCACCTACTTCTCCGGCACCGGGTGCATGTTATGAATGTGGTGAGTTTGGCCACATGAGGAGACATTGCCCTCGACTACGTAGGGCAGGACTCAGCAGAGGGATCAGCCCTCCTCTTCAGGACCATCTCGGTCTAGTAGAGGTGGAGGTCGGTCTTCTCGTGGTCGCCCGGGGGCGAGGAGAGATCCGGTGGAGGTCGAGGCACGGTTCTATGCACTTCACGACGGGCGTGATGCGGTTGCCTCCGATCGCTGTGATTACGAGTATCATTTACGTCCGTCGCGGAGATGCCTGCGTTCTATTTGATCCGGGGTCCACATATTCTTACGTGTCCTCTTATTTTGCACATCATTTGGTTGCGACTCGTGGTATTCTTGATTTACTGTTCATGTATCCACCCCGGTGGGTGATACGATTGTTGTGGATCATGTCTATAGATCCTGTGTTATATCTATCGGGGGTCTGGAGACCCAGCAGATTTGCTATTATTGGGCATGGTGGACTTTGATGTTATATTGGGTATGGACTGGTTGTCTCCGTACCATGCTATATTGGATTGTCATGCTAAGACAGAGTTACGTTGGCCATTCCTGGTATTTCTCGGATTGAGTGGCGGGGTTCGACTGATTTCGTCCCTAGCCGTGTTATTTCGTTCTTAAAGGCTCGGAAAATGGTTGAAAAAGGGTGTTTATCGTACTTAGCTTTTGTGAGAGATGTGGGAGCTGAGTCTCCTAGCATTGATTCTGTACCTGTTGTGAGGGATTTCCCAGATGTGTTTCCCTCAGACCTGCCGGGCATGCCGCCGGACAGGGATATTGATTTTGGTATCGATTTGGTGCCTGGCACTCAGCCTATTTCTATTCCTCCGTATCGGATGGCACCAGCTGAGTTGAAGGAATTGAAAGAGCAGCTCCAAGAACTCCTAGATAAGGGGTTTATTCGGCCGAGTGTGTCGCCGTGGGGTGCACCAGTCCTGTTTGTTAAGAAGAAGGACGGATCTATGAGGATGTGTATTGACTATAGGCAGCTAAACAAAGCAACAGTGAAGAATAATTATCCTCTGCCTCGTATTGATGATTTGTTTGATCGGCTCCAGGGAGCTAGGGTGTTCTCGAAGATTGATCTTCGTTCAGGCTACCATCAGCTGAAGATTAGAGAGTCTGACATTATGAAGACTGCATTCCGGACCGGATATGGTCACTATGAGTTCCTTGTGATGTCTTTTGGGCTGACCAACGCCCCAGCAGCATTTATGCATCTGATGAACAGTGTATTCAGGCCGTATCTTGATTCATTTGTGATCGTATTCATTGATGACATACTAGTCTACTCTCATAGCCAGGAGGAGCATGCTCGGCACTTGAGTATTGTGTTGCGGAGATTGAGAGAGGAGAAGCTGTATGCCAAGTTCTCCAAATGTGAGTTCTGGCTTGAGTCCGTGGCATTCTTAGGGCACGTGGTGTCCTGTGATGGTATTCGGGTAGATCCGAGGAAGGTCGAGGCAGTGCAGAGTTGGCCCAGACCGACCTCAGTTACTGAGATCCGTAGCTTTCTGGGATTGGCAGGGTATTATCGCCGATTCGTTCAGGGATTCTCTTCTATTGCTTCACCCTTGACTAGATTGACTCGGAAGGGTGTTCCTTTCTTATGGTCCGAGGAGTGCGAGGAGAGCTTTCGGAAGCTCAAGACAGCACTGACCACAGCACCAGTCTTGATTCTACCGACAGCTTCAGGTTCTTATACTGTATATTGTGATGCCTCAGGAGTGGGCATTGGTTGTGTGTTGATGCGGGAGGGTAGGGTCATTGCTTATGCCTCTCGTCAGTTGAAGCCCCACGAGAAGAAACTACCCTGTTCACGATCTGGAATTAGCCGCTATTGTTCATGCCTTGAAGATTTGGAGGCATTATCTATATGGTGTATCTTGTGATGTATATACAGATCACCGTAGCCTTCAGCATTTGTTTAAGCAGAAAGATCTAAATTTGAGGCAGCGGAGATGGCTTGAGTTGCTTAAAGACTATGATATTACTATCTTATATCATCCCGGAAAAGCCAATGTAGTGGCTGATGCATTGAGCCGGAAGGCTATTAGTATGGGCAGTTTGGCGTATATCCCAGTTGGGGAGAGACCCCTAGCAGTTGATGTTCAGGCGTTAGCTAACCAGATGGTAAGGCTGGATATTTCTGAGCCCGGTCGGGTGATGGCTTATGTAGTAGCTCGTTCTTCTTTATATGATCGTATTCGAGAGCGCCAGTATGATGATCCACACTTACTTGTCCTTAAGGACAGAGTTCAGCATGATGATGCTAGGGATGTCACTATTGATAGTGATGGTGTGTTGCGGATGCAGGGCCGGATATGCGTGCCCAATGTTGACGGCCTTCGTGAATTGATATTGGAGGAAGCCTATACCTCGCGGTATTCTATTCATCCAGGAGCCACGAAGATGTACCAGGATTTGAAGCAGCATTACTGGTGGAGAAAAATGAAGAAAGATATTGTGAGCCATGTGGCTCGGTGTCTAAACTGTCAGCAGGTCAAGTATGAGCATCGGAGACCTGGTGGTGTATTCCGACGTATTGATATTCCGGAGTGGAAGTGGGAAAGAATAACTATGGACTTTGTTAGTGGACTCCCTCGGACGGCGAGGAAGTTTGATTCAGTTTGGGTGATTGTGGATAGGTTGACTAAGTCAGCTCACTTCATCCCAGTGTGTACTACCTATACCTCGGAGCGGTTGGCAGAGATATTCATCCGTGAGATAGTGAGATTGCATGGAGTTCCTATTTCCATTATATCAGACAGAGGTACCCAGTTCACATCTCAGTTCTGGAGGACATTTCAGCGAGAGTTGGGTTCACAGGTAGAGTTGAGCACAGCATTTCATCCACAGACGGATGGGCAGTCTGAGCGTACTATTCGGATATTGGAGGACATGTTGCGTGCTTGTGTCATTGATTTTGGTGGTTCATGGGCTGATTATTTGCCTTTGGCGGAGTTTGCTTACAATAATAGCTATCAGTCCAGCATTCAGATGGCGCCGTATGAAGCTTTATATGGGAGGCGGTGTAGGTCTCCGGTTGGTTGGTTCGAGCCCGGCGAGGCTAGGTTGTTAGGGACAGAGTTAGTCCAAGATGCCTTAGATAAGGTGAAGGTGATTCGGGAGAGACTTCGCACAGCTCAGTCGCGTCAGAAGAGTTATGCAGACCGGAAGGTCCGAGATGTGTCTTATTCAGTAGGTGAGAAGGTGTTGTTGAAAGTTTCGCCTATGAAGGGTGTTATGAGGTTTGGAAAGAAAGGAAAGTTGAGCCCAAGGTTCATTGGACCTTTTGAGGTGCTTAGAAAAGTTGGGGAGGTGGCTTATATGCTTGCTTTGCCACCCAGTTTGTCGGGAGTTCACCCGGTGTTCCATGTATCTATGCTCCGGAAGTATGTCGGAGACCCGTCTCATGTGTTGGACTTCGGCACGATACAGCTAGATGAGGATTTGACTTATGATGTGGAACCAGTAGCCATTTTGGGTCGACAGGTTCGTAAGCTGAGATCTAAGGATATAGCTTCAGTGAAAGTGCGGTGGAGAGGTCGTCCCGTGGAGGAAGCAACTTGGGAGACCGAGCAGGAAATGCGGAGCAGATATCCACACTTATTTGATGCTCCAGGTATGTTTCTTAACCCGCTCTCGGACGAGCGTTTGTTTAAGTTGGGGAGAATGTAACGACCCGGCCCGTCGTTACGGGAATTACCACCCCGTTACCTTGCACTTGCATATATTATGTTTTTAAAACAGTATTAGAGTATATCGAGTGAGTTAGGAGTGATTTGGATTGAAAATGAAACAAATAGCATGTTTGAAGAAAGCTTGAATATGAAAAGTCAACCAAGAGTTGACTATTGAGTTAGAGTGCTCGGAATCGGATTCCGATGATTCGACTAGTTCCGGGGGATCATTTATGACTTAGGAGAACAATCGGAATTGAATTCGGAGGTCCGGTGTAGTTTTAAGCTTGAATTGGCGAATGTTGAATTTTGGCGATAACCGGATGGTAGGTGATATTTTGATCCGGGGGTCGGAATGGAATTCCGACAATTTCTGTAGCTCCGTTAGGTGATTTTGGATGTGCCTGCAAAATTTCAGGTCATTCGGACATCGTTTGGTCGGGTTTTTGATCGAATGTGTAATTCGGAAAGTTTTAAGAAATTTAGGCTTGAATCCGTGTGTAATTGGTGATTTTGATGTTTAGTATGGTGTTTTTATGGTTGGAATAAGTTCGTATCATGTTTTGGAGTATGTTGGTGGTTTTCGTTGGGGTCCCGGGAGTCTCGGGATGAATTCGGGGGTCCAAACGGACCATTGTTGAAAGAAAAGAGAAAAATCTGGTTGCTGTCATAACCTCAGCAGACAATTGCTCTCCGCGATCGCGGGGATGGGGATGCGATCGCGTAGAGCGGGGAGATAAGGCATCGCGATCGCAGGGTAAGAGTCGCGATCGCGTAGAATTGATCGGGTGTTGATCGCGATCGCAGGCCAATATACGCGATCGCGTAGAAGAAGAAATGGGTCCAGGAGAAATATGCTACGCGATCGCAGGAGTGAAGGATGCGATCGCGTGAGGCAGGGTGACTGTGCTTCGCGATCGCGTGAAGGAAGTCGCGATCGCGTGAGGCCGTGAATTTGAACATCGCGATCGCGTGAGGAAGATCGCGATCGCGTAGAGCAAATTGCTCTGGCAGTGAATTTATATCACAGAACAGAGGGCTCACGGGTTTCACACCCCAAAGCATAATTTTGAGCCCTAGAGAGAAGAAATCACGGGAGATTGCTGGGATTTCATCGGGGTTTCGTCGGAGGTAAGTTTTGTGGCTTAATTACATCATTTTAACATGAAATCCTTGGTTAATTCCCTGTAAATGGAAGATTAATTGTGGGTTTGAGCCCTAAGCCTAAATTGAAGAAAAACAAGGATTTGAGTAGGCAAATGGAGTCCGATTTTGGTAAAATTGATATGCTTAGACTCGTACTGAGACGAGGGTTCCAGAAATGTGAATTTCGTAAATTTTCGGAATGTGGGCCCGGGGCTCGGGTTTTGACAACTTTGGGAATTTTGATGTAAATTGAGTTGTATTGATTGGGTGTCGTCCCATTGGCCTAATTTGTTGTATTTCTACTGTATTTGATCGGATTCTACGCGTGCGGAGCTTGATTCTCGTGGCAAGGGCATTGCGGAGTAGTCGTCGCGCCGTATTGAGGTGAGTAATAGATGTGGGTGATGACCAGCGGGTTCGAAACCCCGGTATACCACTTTGTGACGCTGTATAGCGGCGAGACACGCACACTCTCGAGAGTGCGGGGTCGATCATGAACTGGAGACTACATATTAGTCCAACCTGTTGATACTGTATTATTGGCTATTCTAGAGCCGTCGAACCTCCTTCTCGGATGGTTGCATATATATATATATATATTGTGATAATGGCCACTCTTGAGCCGAGGAACCCCCTTCTTGGGCGGTTGATTATACATGTGGGCCGTGAGCCAGTTATTGGATCCCGCGAGGATCGTTATCATTGTCTTATCATATAGACATGCTAGTTTACTACTAGTCCGCAGCTATTTTTGTTATTATGCAAATTCCAATCTCTGGAACTTGATATTACTGTTTTCCAACCGAAAAATGATAAAAGAGTTTTCAAAAACTACTTTTGAGCCTGCGAGGCTGTATCTGCATATTAGCTGACTAGTAGTGGATCGGGCTGCACGCCGCAGCGAGATATATGTTGGATCGGACTGCACGCCGCAGGGGATATCTCTATGAGATGTGCTTGGGCTGTAGGAGCCCCTCCGGAGTCTGAACCCCCACAGTGAGCACGGGTACCCAAAATTGGAGTCGGGCTACACGCCGTAGCGTTCATATCATGCATTGCATTGCATTTAGCTACATCTGCTAGCTGTTATGCTATTTATTGGTATTTGTTGGAACAGGTACAGTGAAGATTGATTCTATGACAGGGTAGCTGATTATAGCTTTACATAGTGCTTTATTGCGGATTTCTTATCTGCGTTGTCTTACCCTTGTTTATTACCACTGAGTCTGGCAGTACTCATTTTACTCCCTGCACCTTGTGTGCAGATCCAGGTACCTCTCGGCAGTGATCCAGTAGCTGTGCGAGGCGACGTTTGTGGATATTCGAGGTAGCTGCAGAGTCCGCAGGACCCGATATTCCTTTCTACTGTCTTTTGATGTTGTATTGACTTTTCTTTCCGCACTTGGTATCTTGTAAACCTTTATACACTTATGTTCTTTAGAGGCTCATGACTCTTGACCCTTGGTCTATGGGAGTTGATGTATTATGGGACTTGGTTCCCCGTTTTCGTTATTTGTATCGCTATTGCTTCGTGATTTAATATGCTTAAATGGGCTAAAAGAGAGCGTCTAGCTCCGTTGTTTATATTGATTGGTCGGGCTGGCTTAGCAATGTGCTGGGATAAATCTACGGACCCTCTCCCGCTCCGTGGGAAGTATCACCACCGCATGACGAGCCAAGTCGATAAATCTCGTCTCATACTCTGTGATCGTCATAGTGCCCTAATGGAGGCGCTCAAGCCGCCTCCGAAGTAAATCCCGCCGAGTAGCGCAGGGAGAAGCTTCTCCATAAATAGTTCCGCAAGCGGTCCCGTGATAGGCCGGGGACCCTGCTGGTCGAGTCGAGCAATAATCTCTCCACCGAGTCTTGGAGGATCCTGCAAGTCTGAAGGTACCGAAATCAACTCCGTTTGTCTCAACGATCCCCGTAGTCTTGAGAATCTCGCGGCAACCTGAATAAAAAGTCCCGAGGATCCTCCGATGCGGCTCCACCGAATGTAGTGGTAAATAGCTTGGAGAACCGATCAAGCCTCCATAACGAATCGAAGTCATGGCCGCTCCATCGCCGGCATGAGCCGTGGTACCTGACTGAGTGGCCACAGCTGGCTGGATTACCGGTGCCTGAGGCCGAGGAGCTACCGGCTCCGGAGTATGAGCGATAGGAGTCCGGGCCCCTCCTCCGGCCTGAGAATAGCTGGGGCAACCGATAATAGACCCGCTCCGGCAATGCTATCCATAAATCCCGCTATTCGACCAAAGCATCCCGGAGATCCGGGAAATCAAAGCCTCTCTCGGGACCCGAGCCGGGCCCGCCGGAGCCTGCCGGAGCCGGAACCTCCTCATCAATCTCAATATGAGGCTCCACCTCCGGGGTAGCCGCCTGGGGGCTGAGTTCTACCCCTACCACGGCCTCTAGTACGGCCTCGGCCCCCGCCCCTCACAGGAGCTGTCTGGGGCTCAGGCTGCTGGTCAGCGGACGAAGAAGTGCGTGTCCTTACCATCCGCGAAAGGACAGAATAGAAATTCAATCGGTAATTGAGGAACAAGTCGCACGACAAGAAAGAACAAATGAGAGACTTTTTCCTAACTCAATAGACTCTGGAGGACAAGTACGGACGTCTCCGTACCTACCTCTCAAACTCTACTAAGCTTGTTCGTGAGTGGTGAGACCTATGTAACCTAGAGCTCTGATACCAACTTGTCACGACCCGGATTTTCCCCCAACATCGGGATCGTGATGGCGCCTACTCGTGGTAGCTAGGCAAGCCACTATATTCATACTATCCTGTTTTTAACACAATTTTAATTAAATAAATGCGGAATACTTTATCGAAATGGATATAACAAATCACAAAGTGAAAATTATACTGAAATCCTCTACCCAAGACGTGGAGTCACCAACTCACAAACTACTATGGAATACTACACATAAAAGTCTGAAGGAAATATAACATAATTCTGTTTGTCTCGAAACAAAGAGACTACAGCTAATAACATAAATAAAGAAAGAGACGCCGGGCCTGCGGACGTCTGCAAGCTACCTCGGTCTCAAATATGATTAGCTCCTACGCAATCTACTTACTGCTGCTGCTGCTCTCCTGATCGTAACCTGGACTCGTGCAAAAATGCACGAAGTGTAGCATCAGCACAACCGACCCCATGTGCTTTTAAGTGCCCGGCCTATCCGGCGAAGTAGTGACAAGCCTAGGACCGGTACACTCACATAAACTCGTGCAATTCAATATATATATGTGTACCACAAAATAACAAGAAATAATCAAGTAATAACACAATAAGAAATATCTTAAAGAATTTAACAACTAACCACAGTTAATAATTTCACAAAGAAAACAAAGTATAATGTAAACACGAATAATATCACTTCAAGAAATAACAAGCAATTGTACGGCATCACGCTTCGTGCTTTTACTCTCATCCTCACCAAATAAACAAATAAAGTACACGGCATCACCCTTCGTGCTTTTACTCTCATCCTCACCAAATAAACAAATAAAGTACACGGCATCACCCTTCGTGCTTTTACTCTCATCCTCACCAAATAAACAAATAAAGTACACGGCATCACCCTTCGTGCTTTTACTCTCATCCTCACCAAATAAACAAATAAAGTACACGGCATCACCGCTTCGTGCTTTTACTCTCATCCTCACATCCATAGTACGGCATGATCCTTCGTACATGGTTCAATAACAGGGCACGGCATGATCCTTCGTGCATAATCAATAAATAAACATGGCACGGCATTAACCTTCGTGCATAAATAAATAAACATGGCACGGCATCACCCTTCGTGCATTATCACTCTTCCTCACCCAAATAACAATCACGGTTAAGGGCAGAGAAAGAAACAACAATTCATAAATCGTCCCATCAAGGGCAATCAATAATTATCTTCACAACAAGTCCCAACAAGGGAGAACAATAACGATTCACATGTAATATATCTCAAAATATCATTTTCCAACGACTCACGGTCATACTAGACGCCAATATATGGATGCTCGTCACCACAGCCCATACACCGCACTCGATCACAAAACACATAACACATAATCCTATTCCCTCAAGCTAGGATAGAACAAACACTTACCTCGAATACTTATGAACAATCCAATCCGTGGAAATGTCTTTTCTTTCAATTTGGCTCCAATCCAACCGTATCTATACACAATTGATTTAATATCATCAATTCTACTCCACAAACTAATTCTTAATACCAAATAACACTTTTACAACATTCTGCCATGAATAGTAAATTTCAACCCCGGCCCACATGGTCGGAATTCGGGGTTAGGACCAAAATCCGGTTACCCATCCCCCCACGAGTTCATGTATATAATTTGTTTCAAAATCGGACCTCAATTCGAGGTCCAATTCCCCAATTTATGAAAAACCTATTTTCTAACCAAAAACAAGAATTTTACCATGAAAACATTTGATTTCTAATGAAAAACATGTTTAATGATGTTAGGAATTGAAAGAATTAAGTAAAAAGTGACTTACAATCGTTTTGATGAAGAAGAAATCCTTGAAGAGTCGCAAATGGGTGTTTTGGTTTTTGTGAAAAATGAAGAAATGACTGAAATTCGTGTTTTTCAGGTCTCGTGTTCGCATTTGCGAACATGGGTTCGCAATTGCGAACCCCGACCAATTTCTGGAGTTTGAAAAATAAGCTAAGGGTGGAAAGTTCGCATTTGCGAACATTTCTTCGCATTTGCGAAGCCAAGGCAAAACTGGGAAGTTCGCATTTGCGAACTATTGTTCGCAATTGCGAACACAAGCTAAATATGGGGAGGTTCGCATTTGCGAACTATTGTTCGCATTTGCGAACCCAGGCGGAATAGTGGCCAGTTCGCATTTGCGAACTATTGTTCGCATTTGCGAACACAGACACAATAGGGGGGAGTTCGCATTTGCGAACTATTGTTCGCATTTGCGAACTCTGCAGAATAGTGGGGAGTTCGCATTTGCGAACTATTGTTCGCATTTGCGAACTCTGCAGACCAGTTGCGAACAATTGTTCGCATTTGCGAACTCTGCAGACCAGTTGCAGACAGCAACTTCTAACATGAAAAATTGATCTCGTGGCCTATCCAAAGTTCACCCGAGCCCTCGGGGCTCCAAACCAAATATGCACATAACCTCAAAAACACATTATGAACTTGTTCGTGCGATCACGTCGCCAATATCACCTCGTTTTCATCACATCAAGCCTCAAATGCATGATTTTCATACCTTTAGTTTTCAAAACTTTCAAACTTGGGACTCAAGGTCCAAAACATCTCAAACGACATCCAAATGTCACCAAACTTTACAGAAATCACATATATAATATTTAAGACTTGTACCGGGCGTCGGAACCAAAATACGAGCCCGATACCAAGGTCAATTAATTTATTTCCTTTAATAATTGCATCAAAAACAATTTCACATAAAAATTCATAACTCGGGCTCTAGGCCTCGGAATTCGACTCCGGACGCATGTCCAAGTCCCATATTTTCCTACGGACCTCTCGGGACCATCAAATCTCGGGTCCGGATCCGTTTACCAAAAATGTTGACCGAAGTCAACCATATCAATATTAATATCAAAATTCTTCTACTTTTTCACATATTTCACATATTTCAACATAAATCTTTTCCAGCTTTGTGCCCGGACTATGCACGCAAATCGAGGCAACTAAAAATGAGGTTTTCAAGACCTCAAAAGCTCGGAATGATTAAATAAATAAGTGATGACCCTTTGGGTCGTCACATTTCGCATATACTTTGGAAACTGAATAAGTTTCTTTGAGACTTACTACAACACAATACCTTATTGGTAACCAATTGTGTTTCTCCAAAATAGTAATAATTGGCTCTTCGAGAGCTCTCAATTAATTTTGCACTATCACAGATTCATCATCATCTATGTGGTGAATATCTCTTTTAAAGAGAAAGTTATACCATTATGTCCATGGTCAAAATAATATGCAAGATCTGTTTCTTGCATTATCTTTGACTTTTAATAATTACAATGCCAAAATATTTTGGTGTACAATAGGTGCGTGACCAATGTCCATTCATGCCATAATAATGATATTATTTTCTTATATCATCTCAAACCTCCTTTTAGAGGTGAGTGTGGTGTAATCACTACCACTAGCACATTTATATTCTTTAAAAAATGAATATATATTCATAAATCAGATGTTTTCTCATTCACATCATGAATGGACCATAGTCATCTGTATGTGCTTTATAAAATCTCATGTCAAAATGACAAATATTTTTACAAAGTGTGGGATTATTTTGAGAATCCTTAAGTTCTCATTACCACAAATGATGACGATTATAATTTCGTCTATTTCCACGTCCACATCCATTGATACCTTCACGGTAATAATTTTGTCTTCTTTCAGACTTATCACATATTGCTATCACATTCTCTTAAGGGAATAAGAATGGAGAAAATTCAATGGGACGGGTTTTCACATCTTGTGTGCATGATCATACATGACTTTGAACATGGGAAGACATAGAAATTTTACCACTTCATGTGGGTGTAATTTCTTAAAAACTCCATTAGAGTTATAATCAAACTTTGTTGTCTTTGCCTGTTTATAAAATCAAATTATAGAATTTCAAGAATTTGAAAGAGAAAAGTAAAATACTTACCTTAAATCCAGAATTTTAATCATGAAGGAAGTTCATGAAACAATTGACACTCATTATGCCCAATCCCAAAGTTTCTACTCAATTGGTTAGAGTCTCGTGCTGATAACGTGTTATGAATAATAAAAGAAGAAGAACAATATTGCAGAGAAAGAGAGAGAGAGAATTCTTATTGACTTTTGGGATGATTTACAATGGAATATAACCCTCTATTTATAGGGAGATGATGACTTAGCCACCAAGTAATAAGCCCTAGATTCTCTCTAAATATAGACATTCACCATAAATAGAACTCTATTTATAACAATATTTTATATTTAGTCCATTAGCAATATATCACTAGTAATAAGTTCAATACTCTACCCATTAGATATTGTCTCATATATTCAATATTAATTGCTAAGTTACTGTAGACAATTTTCAATATGGATATGATTTACTATTGCTACTTCTTATTGGCCATATTAATGTCTCCGTTGCATCTTCTAGATACTACTTTTATTACTTAAATACTTTATTTGTATGATTACGGTGAGAATAAGAAACTTTTCAGGCAATTTAACATAAGTATTTCATTTGGATATTTATTTTTATTAAAAGAAGAAACATCTCAACTTATAAGCTCAAAAATCGAAAATTCAAAATATCCAAATCTCTAAAATCGAACTTAAAAAATTCGATCCAATCCAAGCTTATTTGGATTGTTATTTCTTCAATCTGAAATAAAAAGCCCAAACCGTAATTTTTATATTCAGTCCGAACTAACCGAATGCCCCTAGTTGCAGCTTTGATGCTTTTCTTTGCAGTGACCTGGCCACTAGGAATTTACTACCATGAGGTTTTTGTAGGAGACTTTAAGCCATTTGGCTTTAAAGTAGAAGAAGTGTGTATTGGAAATTGAGGGAAATAAAAATTTGAAGAAGTGAATTTTGTCTTGCACTTAGTCCCTCATTGGTGAGGGACAACAATATTTTTGTGCTTATATATAGAATCACATCCTAAAGCTCTTAAAGGGAGTTGAAGAGAATGAATCCTCGCGCCGTCGTCGTCGCTCACTCGGCTCGGCTTTGGCTTTGGCTTTGGCTTTGGCTTTAGATTTGGATTTGGATTTGAAAAATGATCGATAAGATTATTTTTGGACAAAATTTATTTAATTATTTAATAATTAATTAAATATCAAATCACTGTTAAAAATACGCTAGAACTCTGCTGAAAGTTCATAGAACCACGCTGGCCGCGTTTTTGCCGCGATCGCGGTACAACCGCGGCAGGCCGCGTATTTTCTGAAAAGGCACCTTTTCAAGACACCTCTTCTGATATTTGCCTATAAATTCTAAGGCAAGGCTGCATCTTTCACACACGAAAAAACTCCAGATCTTCCTTCTTTCTGAATATATTGCATCCTAGTTTGCAATATCTCTCTCTCAAACTCGTAAGTGTGATTTTGCTCCGTTTTTGAGTTCGTTGGAATTCTGTAGTTTGTATTGCCACTGTTCCAAAAAGGTTTATTCTGTTTTATCCTGGGAGGATTTAATCCATTACCTTGGAAACGTGTGAGGGGGTTAAAATTCCTTAAGGACACACAAGAAAATTGTAGACTCGGAAATTTCTCATTCTTCTACATTTCTTTATTCTTTTTAACAGTTTATTTTAACACAGTGACGCTTACAAGGTTAAGGAATTTTAATATATTACTAACGTTTTTGTGTTGATTATTAAATTGTTTTCTACATACTTTCTTGGAGACTAAAGCCTTGTTGCTTCCTACTCCATTAATTGTTTCTGTCCGGTTTAAAGTACATAAAAACTTTGCCGGAATAATAAATTTACGGGTTTGAAGTATATAAAAATTTCACCATTGTTACGTGTTGTATGTTTGGTTTGGTATTCAGTTTGACGATATCAAATCTTCACTGATTTAACAAAGTTCTGTATTATGTTTGACTTTACAGAAATATGACGAATGAAAACCAAACTAATGGAAATGTCGCGGGAACGGGTGCTACTATGACGAGTGTTGTTGCTTCGTCAAGCCGTTCTACTACTTCCCATGCTATGGCACCGGCAGAAAAACCCAAAAAGTTTTTCGGTATTGACTTCAAACGCTGGCAAATGAAGATGCTCTTCTATATTACTACGTTGAGTTTGCAAAGTTTCATCAAGGAGGATCCTCCGGTCATGGCTGAAAATACTCCGGATAATGAACAACTTGTTGTAACTGAAGCATGGAAATATTCTAATTTCTTATGCAAAAATTACATTTTGAGTTGTTTGGAAGATGGCTTGTACAATGTCTATAGTGTCATGGAAACTTCAAAAGCGTTATGGAATGCGCTTAAGAAGAAGTACAAGACTGAGGATGCCGGACTTAAGAAGTTCATGGCTGCAAGATTCCTGGATTTCAAGATGATTGACATTAGGTCGGTCATAACTTAAGTCCAAGAACTACAAGTCATTGTACATGACCTCCTTGTTGAAGGTATGACCCAAATCAATAATTTTATTAATAAGATTTATCTTATTATTAATCTTGAAATTTGTCATTGAAGGTATGGTCATAAATAAGGCTTTTCAAGTTGCTAATTTCATTGAGAAGCTACCTCTGCTGTGGAAGGATTTTAAGAACTATCTTAAACACAAACGGAAGGAAATGACTCTAGAAGACTTGATTGTTCATTTGAGGATAGAAAAGGATAACAAAAATGCTGAAAAGAAGTTACGTGGAAACTCGACAATTGGGGCAAACATTGTTGAGGAGGCACCATAAAATAAGATGAGGAAGAAAGCTTCTGGACCAAATAATTACCCAAGCAAGAAGAAGTTCAAGGGTAATTGCCACAACTGTGGAAAAACTGGACATAAGGCAGTGGATTGTCGTGCGCCAAAGAATGATAAGAAGAAAAAGAATCAAGCCAACATGGTTGAAGATGAAATGGAAGACTTGTGTGACATGTTGTCTGAATGCAACTTGGTAGGAAATCCGAAAGAATGGTGGATAAATTCTGGAGCCACTCGCCATGTTTGTGCTAACAAGGAATTATTTTCTTCTTATGCCCCCGCAGGTCCCGACGAGACTATCTTCATGGGAAATTCATCTACGGCCAAAATTGAAGGAGTTGGAAAGATTACATTGAAGATGACGACGGAAAAAATAGTGACTCTAAACCAAGTCCTCCATGTTCCAGAATTTCGCAAGAATCTTGTGTCTACCTCACTTCTTGTCAAGAATGGATTCAAATGTATTTTTGTTTCTAATAGTGTTGTAATAAATAATAATTATTTTATGTAGGAAAAGGTTACCTAAGTGAGGGCCTTTTCAAGCTAAATGTAATAGCACTTCCTATCAATAAAGTGAATATTTCTTCTTACTTGCTTGAGTCAAATACTTTATGGCATTCGCGTTTAGGTCACGTAAACTTCAAAACATTGTGAAAGATGATAAATCTAGAAGTATTGCCAAAATTTGATTGCATTAATTCCAAATGTCAAATATGTGTGGAATCAAAGTATGCTAAGCATCCTTATAAGTCCGTTAAAAGGAATTCAAGTCCTTTAGACTTAATTCACACAGATATTTGCGACATGAAGTCAACACCATTTCGCGGTGGGGAAAAGTATTTTATTACTTTTATTGACGATAGTACAAGATACTGTTATGTTTATTTACTTAATAGTAAAGATGAGGCAATTGACACTTTCAAGCAATACAAGAGTGAAGTTGAAACGCAACTAAACAAAAAGATCAAAATGATAAGAAGTGATAGGGCTGGCGAATATGAATCTCATTTTGAAGAAATATGTTTGGAAAATGGCATTATTCACCAAACAACTTGCCCCTTACTCTTCACAATCTAATGAAATTGCGGAGAGGAAGAATCGAACGTTGAAGGAGATGATGAATGCATTGCTAATAAGTTCTGGCTTACCACAGAACTTGTGGTGGGAAGCTATACTTACAGCTAACCGAATAATCAACCGTGTACCTCATAGTAAAACACAATTCATTCCTTATGAGATGTGGAAAGAACGGAAGCCTAGCTTGAAATACTTCAAAATGTGGGGGTGTTTAGCTAAGGTACAAGTTCCTAAACCTAAAAGGGTTAAGATAGGTCCAAAAACGGTTGATTATGTGTTTATTGGATACGTAACCAATAGCAAGACATATCGATTTTTGGTTCATAAATAAAAAAATCCTGAGATTCACATTAATACGATAATAGAATCAGATAATGCTGAATTCTTTGAAACTATTTTTCCATATAAAAAGGAAAGTGAAGTGACTCGCCAAAAGTCAAAACGACCTTGGGAGGAAATAATAGATAGCATGCCTAATGAAGAAAATCCAAGAAGGAGTAAACGTCAAAGGACATCTACTTCATTCGATCCAGATTTTCTGACTTTTCTGTTAGAAAATGAGCCTTGTACCTTCAAGGAAGCAATGTCTTCCTCAAAGGAACAATATTGGAAAGAAGTTGTCAATAGTGAAATAGAATCCATATTGAGCAATCATACTTTGGAATTGGTTGATCTTCCTCCAGGTAACAAAATGTTGGGTTCTAAATGGATTTTCAAGAAGAAAATGAAAGACGATGGTACTACTGACAAATGCAAGGCAAGAATTGTTGCCAAAGGATTTAAACAACGAGAAGGTCTTGACTATTTTGACACATACTTGCCAGTAACAAGAATTACATCCATTCGGATGCTAATAGCATTAGCCGGCTTGTATGATGTTCAAATCCATCAAATGGATGTAAAAACAGCCTTCTTAAATGGTGATTTAGAGGAAGAAACCTACATGGACCAACCCGAGGGGTTTATGGTTCAGCGAAAAGAAAAGAAGGTGTGTCGACTTGTTAAGTCTCTTTATGGACTAAAATAAGCACCCAAGCAATGGCATGCGAAATTTGACCAAACAATATTGTCAAATGGCTTTAAGATTAATGAATGTGATCAATGTGTTTACATTAAGAACGTTCCAAATCATATAGCCATTGTATGCTTATATGTTGATGATATGCTAATAATGAGCAAAGACATTGCCGACATTCAAGCTACTAAGCTCATGCTTGCTAGTAAGCTTGATATGAAAGACTTAGGAGTTGCAGATATAATTCTAGGAATTAAAATCAAGAGGACTCCTCAAGGTCTAGCTTTGTCTCAATAACATTACGTGAAAATGGTACTTAAAAATTCAAACATTTGGAATTTAGAAGTGCAAGGTCTCCAATTGACTTAAACCATCATCTTATGAAGAATAAAGGTGAAAGTACGTCTCAATTGGAGTATGCTCGTGTGTTGGGAAGCTTAGTGTACATCATAAACTGTACACGACCTGATATAGCTTGTGCGATAAGTAAACTTAGTCGATTCACAAGTAATCCCAACAAATATCACTGCGTGGCAATGAAACGAGTTCCAGGATAGTTGGAGTATACTCAAGACTACGCTTTGCATTACAATAAATATCCTGCAGTTATCGAAGGATATAGTGATGCAAATTGGATAACCGGCTCAACAGAAACAAAATCCACAAGTGGATATGTGTTTACTGTTGGTGGAGGAGCAGTATCTTAGAAGTCTTCTAAACAAACGTGTATTGCTCGCTCTACAATGGAATCAGAGTTTATAGCATTAGATAAAGCCGGTGAAGAAGCTGAATGGCTTCGGAATTTTTTAGAAGACATTCCGCTCTGGCCAAAACCTTTGGCTCCTATTTGCATACATTGCGATAGTGAGGCTGCAATAGGACGGGTATGTATAACGGAAATTCTTGTCATATACGACAAAGACATAATGCCGTTAGAAAACTACTTTCTAGTGGAATTATCACTATTGATTATGTAAGATCAAAGGATAATGTTGCGGATCCTCTTACAAAAGGCTTAACTAGAGAGGGAGTTGAGAAATCATCTAAGGGAATGAGACTATGGCCGAGGACAAGTCAACATGGCGGTAACTCTACCTAGAATTTTGGATGTTCCGAGATCTAGGTTCAGGGAGCTCAAACAAAGTTTGTGATTGACCGGTTCAACATTGTCAAAATAATATCTTTGGTCCATTCTCATGATGAAGACAATGTTCAGTAACAAGGATAGAACTTTACATGTTCTTTAATGATTACCTAAGTTTGATGAGGTATTTATCAAATAGTGTCAATCTACAGGATTACACGTTTAGGAATCACCTATGTAAGTGTGAAGTGGAAGCCGCTTCAATGAGAATTCTGTAAGGTCAATTCTCTATGCACTTATGAGACCAGGCGGTGTTCATGACTGAAACGAACACAATAATGAGAACTACAAGACGGTTAAGGGTTGATTGTGTGACATATGGTTGTTTAGGTATACACCAAAGTTCGACGGTTCAAAGATATCAAGTCTGCCGATTGACCGAGTATATCCGACATATGTTCACTAAGGAAAGTTTAAAGGGAAACCTACTTATCTAGATGCGATTAATTCTTACTTGCAAAATCACATAGCTTTCATCTATGATCTTTCTTGATACATCCATTCCCATTCATGTGGGGGATTGTTTGAGACTTTAAGCCATTTGGATCTAAAGTAGAAGAAGTGTATATTGGAATTGGAGGAAAATCAAATGGAGGGAAATAAAAATTTGAAGAAGTGAATTTTGCCTTGCACTTTGTCCCTCATTGGTGAGGAAGAATAAAATTTGTGTGCTTATATATAGAATCACTTTTTAAAGCTCTTAAAAGGAGTTGAAGAGAATGAACCCTCGCGCCGTCGTCGTCGCTCGCTCGGCTCGGCTTCGGATTTGGATTTCGATTTGGATTTGTCAAATGATCGATCGATAAGATTATTTTTGGATAAAATTTATTTAATTATTTAATAATTAATTAAATACCAAATCACTGCTGAAAATAGGCCAGAACTCTGTTGAAAGTTCAGAGAACCTCGCTGGCCGCATTTCTGCCGCGACCGCGGTAGAACTGCGGCAGTGAGATTCAGAGAGGCTCTCTGGCCGCGATCGCGGTAGAACCGCGGCAGGCCGCGTATTTTCTGAAAAGGTACCTTTTCAAGACACCTCTTCTGATATTTGCCTATAAATTCTGAGGCAAGGCTACATCTTTCACACACGAAAAAAACTCAAGATCTTCCTTCTTTCTGAATATATTGCATCCTAGTTCGCGATATGTGATTCACTCCCAAACAATGGTCGCTGTCAATATAATCCGGTCTATTAAGTCCAGAGTTGATCCCACAAAGAATTAACCTATCAATTGCAACTTCCAAAACCCAATAACACTTCTGAATCAGCTTCCCAAACTTTTGAATATATTTTTGTGGATGATTTCTACTAACTAACTTTTGCAATAAACTAAAGACTTGAAGGAAATAACTGAAAGTGATTTAAAGAATAGAGAGAAAGACTAAGGTACTGATTTCCCCTATTTATGGAATCCCTTATGTTTATGCTCATACAAATTGTCAATATTATTTTATCAATCATGAACGCTATTTTTACCGTAATTCTCTCTCGAGCAACTACAATAATTTACTAGTGCACTCTCCAGAGCTACCCTAGCTAGCTTTCACTTTAGATTGCATCCAAAGTTTCGTTATTCCTAACCCCACCTTTACGCCTAAAATTATAGATTCCTCCAATAATCTAGGTGTGGTGTTGTTCAATAATTATCTAAATATGCACTCTTTTTCAAGTTATGCACACTAAATAGACACAGCTAATTGAGGATCCTATCAATTAACTACAACAAGAACGAAGTTGAACAAATAAAAATCTAGCTAACAATTTGTAATCACATAACCCAGAAGTTCATCACTCAATAGGTTCCATCAAAACCTTTGATAAAGATTTAGCTACTCATAATCAAAGAAACAAGATAGATATATGAATTCATAATCAAAGATTCAACGTAAAAGAAAGAAAGATGCTAAGAGAGTTCTCTCTTACTAGTTTGCTTGTAAAAGTAGTCAATAATACAATACTTGCCTCTCTTGGGCGAATCCTAATATTAAATATAGGGTTTAGGTTACATAATTTACGTTTTGATAAATTTGGCCCTCAAAATCTCGGCTTCCACCGCGGTGGATCAAGTCCTCTGAACTTCAAAATCTTCCGCAGGCCTCTTCTACCGCGGTTCTACCGCGGTCGCGGTGGAACCGCGGCAGAACAGTGTTACGGATTCTTCAAGCTGTTTTTCAGCACAAACTCCTAACTTGTTCCACACTTGGCCTTTTCACCATCTTATGACTCCAAAACTGCTCATTTAGTCTTCATTAGCTCATGTGTACCTATAACTCACTAAAAACACTAATAAAAGCATTTTGTCATCATAAACAATATCAAAATAACAATAAAGTGTGATTATTTAGGGTATAAATATAGTCAAATTCACCTATAATCAATATCTCTCTCTCAAACTCGTAAGTGTGATTTTGCTCCATTTTTGAGTTCGTCGGAATCCTGCAGTTTGTATTGCCACTGTTACAAGAAGGTTTATTCCGTTTTATCCTGGGAGGATTTAATCCATTACCTTGGCAACGTGTGAGGGGGTTAAAATTCTTTAAGGACGCACAAGAAAATTACGGACTCGGAAATTTTTCATTCTTCTACATTTCTTTATTCTTTTAACAGTTTATTTTAACACAGTAACAATTACAGTTTTCTCAAAGTTCCTGCAATTATAAGGCTGATACTGAGAGCAAAGAAATTAAAAACATCCAACCAAAGAAGACACCAATATATTAAATCTGTGTGCATGGTAGAGATGAAATATTATACTATGGTGTCGAATAGGTTGGAGCAAATTTATACGGGTCATGGTAACTCAATAAACATGTCTTCATCAAATTTATCCAAAATTTAATCCGTTCAAGTTGATTTGGACCACATTCCAATTAGCATGAGTTATTACTAACTTTTTGTCGGGGACTTTTTCGTATATTAAACTTATTTATCCGGTTCATCTAAGTTTTCCTAGTTACAAAAAGTAACTAAAGTTTTTTTATAAAATATATACAAATTCAGTCAAAATCTAAAATTTATCTACTACTTAGACACAAAAATTTTGTATAGAATCTACGTAACGATCCAACAAATTATTTTGAGCATTTGCATTTCATTCGATGGTTTGAGATCATGAGTAGCTCCATATGATATATTATGACTTGCGTGTATCGCTAATTTTGGTTTTCGAATGGTTTGGGATTGGTTTGGAAGAATGATTCTTAACTAGGAATCTTTACGTTAGAAGAATTGACCAAGTTTGACTTTTACGTATTTTACCTCAGATCGGAGTTTTGATTGTTTCTTTAGGTCCGGATAGTGAATTTGGATCATGGCGTATACCCGGATTTGCGTTTGAATATTTCTAAAAGGTTTTGGCTTTATTTGGCGGAAGTTGTCAATTTGAAGGTTTGAGAAGTTTATAGGTTTGACTGGGAGTTGACTTTGACGTTATCAAGTTTAAATTATTGTCCCTTGAGTTAGAATAGTTCGTTATGTTATTTGGAACTTGTGTGCAAAATTTAAGGTTATTCCAACCATTTCTCTCCACCTTTTAACAATATTTATTATGCGTCTTTTAAAACTATTACACAAAAATAAGGACAAATTATTTGATAATTTACATCAATTACTAGCAATATTATTATGTTTGCATTCATGATATTCTCATTTTCTTTTTAAAATTTTATATTATTAGATATTTATAAATTCTCACTTTCCTATTTCAATTTGTCTTATCTTAGTTCAATTTATTTTACGTACTTAGCTATCTATTCACTTTCCATGTATGTGAATATGTCAAAATGAATCACTTATATCATTTATATTATGAAAATCATTCAAAGAGAAAATTAATTAACAAGAATAAAGAAATCACTTGCTAACAGAACTTACCAAACTTCAACATGGACCAAACAAGCAAATAGGCAGAAAATGGAAGCCCGTTTGACTAGCCCGTTTGATAGTTCAAATAAGTTGTTCTAAAAATAGCACGTCTAAGTTTTTGGACTAATAGTTAAAAAATAGCCGGTATTTACAAAATTATTGAAAAATAATCACTATTATACTGCAACATAGAAAGACCCAGCGTAATATAGTGGAGATTGATGCACCTGTGTATGAACTCCCAGCATATTAAGCTGGAAGTCTAACACGTGGAAAGTTTCAATATAATATAGTGGAGATTGGAGCACCTATGTATGAATTTCTAGCATATTATGCTAGATGAACAAAATAGCTATTTTTAGAATAATATTTTTGTTCAGATTTATCTTTACATGAAAAATAGCTAAATTTTGATTACTTTTGAAATTGTGGCTATTTTTCAATTACCAATTGTAAATCTGGCTATTTTTGAATTTCCCCCCCTTTTTACCGACGGTTAAAACATAAAAATTTTACCACCTATAGAATAGGTTAGTACCCTATTTATAAAATATAAATACCATTTAAAATTTTACATTATATAATTATTTTTTTTAGTTTATAGCAAAAAATTTAAATTTAATACAATCCTATAATTAAGGCTTAATATATGCTATAAAATATTTTTCTCTCTCATTATTTTTTTGTTCTCTCACCCAATTATTGTATATCTCCCCCTCGTCATCTTTTCTCTTTCTTCTTCAATACAGTTTTCCCTCTTCTCCCACAAAGACACTTTTCATACACCTTCAAACCCTTCTCCGTCATTAACAAACCAATTTTTCGCCATTTTCATACCAATTACTCACGCCACAAACACAGGTGTTCTTGTTCCCAGTAGGTAATGTATCTTATTCGAAATTGCTATGTCATTATCTTTGTTTCTCTAAATTTTTTTAACTGATTTTACACAAATTTATGAAACAATAACTATTTTGGTTTTTAATACCAGGATTCTTTGAGTTTTCTCTCTAATGACGCATGCAACGCCACCCAACAGAGTACCCAGAGGTATACCCACCAAAATTCTCAGTTTTGATGAGCCCTCTCTCTCGTTGCAATTGACTCAAGCGGAGTCAGATTTTGCTGCTATATCAACATCCAAGGTTGATGAAAGAAGAAGTAAATTACAACATGACAAGTTGATAGAAGTTCAAGTTGATAAATCTTCAAAAGAAACCAAAAATCAAGTTGGCTCAAAAAGGAAAAAAACCTATGAAAGCTACACAAAACCAAAAGGTAATTGATATTTGTATCAATATGCATTCAAATAAACTTATTTGTATTCAAAATTATTCAATCGTTTTACATGTATGTGGTTGTATCATATGTATCTTGTTGTATTTTTGGGTCATTTATGTATATTGTATTCTGTTTATTCTGTAGTATGCATATGTATTTTGGTTGTTTCCAAGTATTGAATTTTAATATAAGTTTTACTTGTATTCATATATATATATATATATATATATATATATATTTAGCTTTTGTTAATGTATATTTGCGATATTTTAATTTGTCCAGTAGATTTTCAAAAGTATTCATATATATTCAGGTGTATTCATCTTAAATATTTGATCTTGTACCTGTATGATATCAGGTATGTTAGCATATATTTAGTAATATATTCATCTGTATTAACATGTATCTTTTAATGTTAATTACATGGAATTGATTTGTTTGTCAAGCACTAGCCAAAATTAGCACCCCATATTAGTAGTTACACTAACAATGATATCATATCCCACCTAAAAGACAAGCTTAGTCCTGATCAATACCAACACTTCGGCAATACATGCTTTGGCTCATTTCTTCAAATGAAGTGATGTGATGTCCAACATCAACTCTTCAGATACTTCATGGCTCTTTAGTTAAAAATCACTCCAAACAATGTATTTGGGATATATGTCAATGGTACTGAATTACATTTCACATTAAGGGAGTTTGCGATCGTGACTGGCCTCAAATGTGTAGGTGAAGATGCAGATTTTGAGTTTGGTGAAACTATTCCTAACAGACTTATTGTGACTTATTTTGGGGGTGCTAATATTGTAAAGAAGAAAGATTTGATACAATGCTTCAATAACAAGGCATGTATGGTTGTCATCGAATTCTCTCACCTTGAATAATTCCGATTTGTTAATACTTGAAGTCTTAAACCTCCAATCACAATTTTCTGAAATACATATTAATGCATAGCTGGAAAAAAAAATCATACATCAGACAACTTAACCATTATGACATATATACTTCCTATTAATAAAGTTCCAAATTTATATCTGTGTATATGTAATTTTGTATACTAACAAATTTCAATATTTTTATATGTGATTAAATACAAAAAATATAACTAAATACATTTTTATGAATCGCCAGATAATTAATAGCAAAGTAGACATAATACAAAAATAGTTATAGCTACTGTTGTATTTTGTTCAACAGTAAAATACACTTAAATACAAATACACACAAATACAACTAAATACAACAAAGTTAAACAAACATCATACTTGATAGCATTAGACCGATCAACACGGAATTGAAATCTTTGAGCTATAGCATAATTCTCCATCACCTCTTTCAATGTAGCTTATCCTTATAAACTTGTCTAGTCATAACCTCCTTTTGAACAGTTTTGAAATTATCAAATCCTCGTGGGGTTCGAACACTCCAATCGCTTCTCCAGAATTGGCAAGTTCTATAGCGAGTGTATCATCTGTATCAGAATCGTACCTTTGAACTACTTCGTCTATCTGCACAATGCCGCCTTGATTTAAACCATCACCGACGCTAAGCTCCTTTTCAATATTTGTTATGCACAAATGATACATCCCAAATTTTCTGTTGTCTTTTTTCAATTCTACATATACTTTGTAACCCATATCATTGTGTATTTCCATTGGCGTGCGATTACCTTCAACACTGTATTGTATTTTAGTAATATTTGTGCTCAAATCTATACCCAGTTGATTAGAAATTGAACCAACTAGATCATTAAAGGAAGCATACTCCTTAATCAGTATTCCCTCAATTGAAAAGTCGATATAATTGCCCTCATCATTCCACTTTCCAGAATGACGCAACAAAACTGTTAAGCTAGCCATCTGTATATAAGACTTTTAACTTCTTCTGTATAGAATTTGTGTCAATCGATAGAAGGAAAAGCAAATCGCACGGTATAAAGTCCTCTTCCTTTGTTTTTTCCCCTTCACGTTTTTGCGTTTCTAATTTTGAGAAGAATACATATTGATGTTGTATCTTTAAGTTTGTTAACTAAAATTAGGGAAATCAAAATTGATTTGATTCCTTCCGTTTTTAACTTGTTCAACGTTCCAGATATTGCGCAGATACGTTTTAATTTTGCGCTAAATACATTTGAATACATGTAAATACATATCCAGTTTAACTGGAATTCCTGTTTGTACGCTGTTATTTTCTGTTGTATTCTTGAATATAATACATTAAATATATTATATATATTGTATAAAACAATAAAAGATATCTATAGGATATAATATATGAAAGGATTTCTATTTATTATTAATTTAGACTAAAAGATAGTGCTTTGTGAAAAATTCTCATAAAACATCTAAGGAACTAAAAATTCGAAATTTGAAATCTGATTAAGCTGCTGCGTGTCCGGCATTAATTATTTTTCCTAGTTTCCGTAGTTTTGAATAAAATTTCAGATCTGAAAATTTAATTTTAAACTTTTCTGTTTAAGTTACCGCCCAGACTCCATTTTGAAAATTTGCCCAGACGCCTCTCTCTCTAAGCTCTCTTTCTTCACCAAACCTAAACCCCACTCCACTTCCCTTCTCCAAGAACCCCTCAATAAACCCATAAGGTTGTAAAGGTAATCCTCTAGCTGGTAAAAATGGCAGGTGGCCGGAAAACCCCCCATTTCCGGTTCATTTCGATTTTACTTATCCTTCTAACAATAACTTTTTTCTGTTTGTTACAACTAAATGGTCATAAAAACTAACATTTTCTTGGGTTTTGTGTGCAGATTTTGTAAAAATGACGGAGGCAAGAGATAGAAGATCAAACACGGAGGATCTAATGGACATCTATAGTCGTCGACGGAGGACAACTGTAAGGAATGAAGGAGGTGGCATTGTGATTTTTCAGGATGAACAAGAGGATGCGTCAGCTACTAGAGCAATTTTCCGGCCAGGTACTACGGCGGTGAGGGTGGGTTTGGGTGGTGGTGGTAGAGGTGGTATTGGGAGAAGAGGTAATTTTGGGACGCCAAGACGGAACTCGCATAGAACGCCGGCTAGGGTGATTGGTCGAGAGAACATTTCGCCGTCAGGCCGGGGACGAGGGCGAGGACAGCAAAGTGTGCTTCCTTCTTGGTATCCAAGAACTCCTCTTCGTGATATCACTTCCATTGTCAGGGTAATGTCTTCTCTTCACTTCTCAAAGCTTATTGAATAGTTAGTTCCTGATTTACTGCTTTCACATTTTGCTCAATGTGTTGTATAATCCTTGGCTAGATGATATGTTATATAGCATTGCCTTTTTGTACTTCATTTATTGTGAAATCTTGTTATATTTGTGTCCGAGAGTAATTGAGGCTTGTGAATTTTACATATTCATTTTTTGCTTTATGATTCAGCTTTTTCTTTTTTTTTTTCTTGGTCACTAATACAACTTTCAATTTGTATCCAAATGTTACATTATTGTCATTTATTGTGAAATCTTTTAACATTTATGTTTGAAAGTAAATTGAGATTGGTATGTAATGTAGTTGTTTCTAGTGGTAAAAGGTTGTACAAATAGTCATTTTATAGATCCTTTCTTTGCATTTTATGATCATAAATGCAACTTTCAATTTGTTTGCGAATATGTTTAGATGGGATCAGTCTGATGAAATATATCATGATGATTTTGCTTGTAATTAACAAGTAGAAATTGTACTTCAGGCTAGATAATTTATGGTCATGAATTTTTGTCTTTAATTTGTATTCCCAATTTGAACTGGAGTCTCTGGATCTGCCCTCTTAATTAATAGAATTCATGTTCTTAACAAGACAAGTACTAATGGGTTCAACTTTCAAGTAGAATTCGTATAATGATTTTGCAATAAGAAGACAGTCGATTTGTGGCTTTTACCCTAGAATTCCTATAATAATTTTGCAATGAGTCCAGTTAAATCTCTATTCTTTAATTTTGGTCTAGGGTAAAATGTTGATAAATAAGTACTTTATTGGCCTATTTGTAAGTAAACTGAGACCTTGTTAATTTAATATTTGGTTCAACGTTTTGCTCTATGATTTAGCTTTGGCAATACATTGGTTATGATGGCACATTATTGTGATCAGATATATCACAATAATGTGTTTGTAATTAACAAGTGGAATTGGATTATCTGGATGTTGCTTCTTAATAGAGCTCATGTTCTTGTTACAGTTCAGCTTATGGTTTGTTGCTCCATCTAGTCAGGAATACATCTTAAGAAGAAAGTACTGATGAATGTTGGTAGTTGCCTAATGCTTTCAACTCTCAAATTTTCATATACTGACACTGCAATACAAAGAGTCCAGTGAAGTTTTTTGCATCTCTAGTGAAAGGTCTGTTGTGCCGTGTGGGTTAATACTGCACTTACTAGGTGCTCAACTCGAGCAAACTGGTTGTCACTTTGCCTAATACTATGTATGAAATAGGTTTTGAGGTTCTTGTTGCATATCATTGGGATTGTGAGGTCTCTTGTGAAGTGGTGAATCTGATTGTTATAAGATTCTCTATATAGGCTATTGAAAGAAGAAGAGCTCGCTTTGGAGAGAGCCAAGGCCAACAACTTGAGAGTCCAATACCGCAGAACCAGACTGTTCTTGATCCTTCTGAATCTACATCAGGTGCTCAACTTGAGCACGATAATTCATTTATGACTCCACATCCTACCATTAGAAGCAGGTTTTATCCCAAATCTGTAGGTAAAGTGCCAAAGATATTGCTCGATATCACACATCAGAACGACTCAGGAGACTTAGATTGCCTCACACCACAAAGAAAGCTGCTAAACTCAATCGACAAAGTTGAGAAAGCAGTGATGGAAGAATTGCATAAGTTGAAGAGGACTCCCTCTGCTAAGAAACAAGAGAGAGAAAAAAGAGTTAGGACTTTAATGTCCATGCGCTGATTCGCCAATTGATATCAGCAGCTCAATCAAGGTTGAGGCACAAAGGGTTGTTAAATTTGGAGGAAAGGAGAAGAGAACAACTGAGCAATGTGGTGTAGTTGATCATTTTCTGATGATCAAGCTCTCAGTTGAACTAAGACACACTTTGATATCTTTCCAATCCTTATGGTATACTACAGTTAGAATGTTATCCATTTCTAGAATAATAGTGCTTCACATCTTGCTGAAGTTTTGTAGTTTTATCTCTATCATTCTTTGATGGTTTTAGGTGTTTGAACATGTACAAAGTGCCTCACATTTGTTCCATACCTGACAAATCTTGTTACCTTTTATGATAAGTAGATGTATTTCTTTCTGATGTACCATTTCTGTAACCCCCCCTCCTCCCCCTACAGAGTAAGCTATATTCCACAGGACTTGTTTCTATTTTCTATCCTCTATTTCAATTTATGCGAACCTGTTTAATTGATAAAAAATGAAAGATTTTTAGAATTTGTGGTTTTAAATAAGTTAAAAAGGGGTCGAGTATTTATGTGGTTATAAAAGTTTTTCATTAATAGTAGAACTGTAATTAAGTTAAATTATTTTCAAATTTAAAAAGACATCATTCTGTTTTCAACGAATCAACAAGTAACAACAACAATAACAACAACCCAGTATATTCCCACAGAGTGAGGTTTGGAGAGAGTAATATGTAGACAGACCTTACCTCTACTCGAGAAGACAGAAAGATTGTTTCGAATCAATAAGTAAATAAGTTTATATAAATTAGAACAGAGGAACTATCATTTATTCTTTGGGTGGTAGCTCCACCTTGAAATGTCTGCGGATCTATTACATACTCGTATGTTTCTTGCCAATAATAACAATAGAGGACAGGAAAAGATGCTGTTTGTCATGGAAATTAATATGGAATCTCTCTATTAAATAATTAAATTTCCATATCATGGAATCCGCACTAACTGTGTACCACTTTCTACCTTTCCTAAGATTAATTGGTTGATTATATAAGGGAAAAAGTCCGGATTTGTTCCTCTAATATAGTAGTCCAAATCTATTCCTATTGTCAAATAAAATGGAACTCAGGCAATAATTAATCAGAATTTTTTGATCGTCAAATGCGCAAGCATTTTTGGGTTGCTCTCAATTGTGTTATTATAAGTTGATTTCCCAGTTGTTCTTCTAACTTCGATTTCTGTAATTTTCTTGTTGATTGGGCCAAACAAAGTTATGTGGTTTGTGTTTGACTCAAAAGTTATCAAATATTTCATGAGCAAATCAATCGAAATAAATCAAGGATAAATCATAGCCAATCATAATTAATCATTGAATCAGAATACAAATTTGAGATATATGAATAATCAATTAGAGAATGATATAAACAAGGTTTTATTCATCATAGTAGCTTGATCCGCCTCTCCTTAAAGAAGTTCAGGATCTTACATTTGACTTGCGTATTCGTCCATTTTTATATTTTTTGAGTAGTGTCGAAGAAGAAGCCCCATTTGAAGGTTCTCTTTCTTGGTATTTATAGCTTCAAGCTCTGTGAACTAGTCATAAGTTGTCGTAGTTTAGTCGAGGAGACGTCCTCTTGTCACCCCCTCATTCGCCTTAAGAACAACTGTCATGAGTTAAAAGTCAGTTGCATTGACCATTCGTTATAAGTTGGTTAGGACGGGGCTGAACCCATGGCTATCGTATTGTCAAATTTTTACCAATAGAGTTAGTCCCTCCGTTCGTCGGGATCGTGCCTGTGCCGACCTCGGGGGACGGATAGTGTGGCGTAATCAGGAATAGCCGGACTCGCCTTTCATTTATTAATGGCGTTAAAAATTTTGAGATGACCATGGGGCGCCTTTTACGTACCATTATGATGGTTTCGGAACTGAAACGTCGATTGGTAAGTGAAGCGCTATTTCACGTAGTCATTCATAATGGCGCATGTTTCCATGAAACTGAGCCGTTTCATGCCCGGTCATGTATTCATAATGACTATTGGGTTTCGTGACGGCAGAGTATGCTTCTTACAAACAAAGAGAATTTGTCATTTGCCTTTTGCACACTCATCATTCTTTCGAGAGAAATCCTGAGAAACCTTTCCTTATGCCAAATCACATTTTTCTCTCCCCTTTTAATTGCTATCATCATTGATCTCCTCGTTTCTCCCATAAAAGCTCTTCTTTCTCTCGCTCGTGAGTCAATTATGGCAGGAACTTCTTCTCGCGGTAATCTTCCGGTTAATTCTCCGGTGGTTGAAAACGGAAAAGAGCCTGAAATGCCCCTAGACTATCCATTTTGGTACAATAATGTCCTCAATCCACCTATTGGGCCAAATATGCCCTTCCGTTAATGTTTTTGGCTCACAAATGCACTTTGGGTTAACGGAGGGACACGTGTCATCGTCCTATTAGCCCATTCTAAATATATCTTAATTAATTAAAAAGACTCATTATTCATACTCGAAAAATAAATTTCTAAAGCAATTTTTCTAAAACTTTTTTTTACTAAAAACTGAAGAAAAAAGGAATTTTTTTCCAGTTTTTTCAAAAAAATAGATTTGTTTTGCTAAAAAATGAAAAAATCAACAAAAAAAATCAGTTTTTCGAAAAATATTTCTTTAAAAAACTGGATTTCCTTAAAAATATTTCTTTTTCCAATTGTCATGAACTTTGTAAAAGGAAAGAGTGTTTGTATAAAATGGCATCTACGAAAACTGACTTCTCTTACTTGATTATAAAAGTTATTTCCCTTTACAATATTTTGATTCTTGATTTTATATCATTATTCCTATTACAGTTAGACTATATCGGTACAAAAAACTTTTTAATACTCAAAAATCTCATACAAACACTCTTTTTTTGCTAACTGTATCATCGGTTTAAGGAAATATTTTTCTACAAATTATTTTTTACTCGCAAACCAAGTAATAAATTAAACAACGTTATCATAAACTTTTTTTTATTTTTCAAAAAATAACTTATTCTGTGGAAATATTTTCTGAAAAATGTGATCTGCCGTACCAAACGCACCAACACCGGCCTTTAATTTTTAACAATTTCAAAATAAGTGTCACACTTAATCTATTAAAAAAATCCAGTTTAAGAAAAATATTTATTTAAAAAACTGGATTTCTTTAAAAATATTTCTTTTTCTAGTTTTTTACAGAAATATTTTTCTAAAAACTTGATTTTTTTTTATTTTTTCAGTTTTTAGCAAAAAACATCTACTTTTTTTTCTAGGTTTTACAAAAATAGTGTTTTAGAAAATTGATTTTTAGATTTTATTTTTATTTTTACAAAAACATTGTTTTAGTAAAAAAAATCTATTTTTTTTTTGTAAAAACTGAAAAAAAATTTCTTTTTTTTTCTTCTGTTTTTAGTAAAAAAAAATTTTTAGAAAATTATTTTTCAGGTATGAATAATGAGTCTTTTTAATTAATTAAACAATATTTAGAATGAGCTAATAGACGATGACACATGTCCCTCCATTAACTCAAGGGGCATTTGTGAGCCAAAACATTAACGGAAGGGCATATTTGGCCCAATAGGTGGATGAAGGGCATTATTGTACCAAAACGAATAGTTCACAGGCATTTTAGGCCCTTTTCCGGGTTGAAAATCCTGCTCAGTCAACTGAAGGCTTAGAGCTGATGGAATGTGAAAAAGTTCCTTCGGTCGATGAAGTTCTGCCTCGACCGAGAAATCCAATGGTGTATTTTGGTGCAGCGGGCAGCGTGAAGCTGGTGGACATTGCTTCTCCAATAGGGGAAGTGGGGATATCACAAATGTGGGAGCAACGGGGCATTCCACACTACGTCGAGATTGCGTTTGCGAAGATTAAGGATAAGGTTCAGACTGACCGTTGAGGTTATTGCTCGTTATATGCTTACCCCTTCTTATTGGGGTACACACTCCTGCTCCCGATTTTGGTAGTCGACTTCTACCGTTATTATGAGCTGTGTCCGGATCAACTTTCTCCTTACCTCTATAATCTATTTCTCATGTTTATCAAGTATGCGGAGCTAGCCGGTAGGGAGGTCACTATGAAGCACATGTTTAGCCTCTTTGCTCCTCAAAAGATCCGCGGCACCATGATCCATGCACGCCCTCGGGGGTCAAGGGGCTTGGTGGTTGGGATGGACGACAGGGCCAACCATCGCTTCTTTGAATTTTTTTTCTATACTCGGACTGAGCACCTTGTGGCGGACCCGATCGCGAGCGGGTTCCTAAAGGTTTGGAACTTTGCACGTAAGTCCTTGTTGCCGACTGGAAAAAAGCCCTGTTTCGACCTTCTTTACACCTTGTGTTTGTAGTTAATTGATTTACTTTAATATTTTGTAGCTGAAAAGCTGCTGCCGCCTCCTTTGGAGGGATTCCGGGAATGGGTTGAGGTCGTGCTTCCTCGTATTGTGGGTATTCGCACATGGTTGACTTTTTGAGAGAGACATAGACGTAGGTTCCTGACAGGTACAATAGCGGCCCTACTTCATTTTTGCTTTGACTTATTTAGACTTTATTCATCGAATATTTATTTATTGTGGTTAGGGAGAACTCGCCGCGTTAGAGCTCCCCATTTAGCTTTCCGTCGACCGGATGCGTCTGCTCGAATTACTGCAGCACCTGCGCCTCGTCCGGTATCAAGGGTAGCATCGGTTGAATTATCAGTGGCCACCTCTCCGACACGGTTCGTGTCTCAAGACGTAGGGCCATCTTAGGCCACCCACCCTCGAACTGACTTGTCACCAACCATAGAGGAAGAAGGGTCATCGAAAAGGCGGTGGGTAGCATTTGTGGCGGCTCTTCTAACGGTGATCAATTTGGATTCTCCACCAACGGAGTCAGAGGGATAAGTTGTTATGGCGCCTGCCGTTGGGAGGGGGCAGTTAGTTGAAGTTGCCCCCGTCAATTCAAGGTAAGAGAATGTTTTTGTTTTGGAGACCCGGTCGGTGTCATACCTCCTTTTTCTGCTACCACGCCCCGTGAGGGAATAAAGGAGTTTTTCCAATTAAAGAACAATCGAAATGAGATTCATTTATTAAGAGATTCAGAGTCGCCACTTGGAAGATTTGTGGTATCCCAAGTCACCGGTTTAAATCTCAAATCGAGGAAAAGATTGACTCTGTTTAATAGTCCGCGAACCAAAAATCCAAGTAAGGAATTCTGTTAACCTGGGAGAAGGTGTTAGGTATTCCCGAGTTCCGTGGTTCTAGCAAGGTCGCTCAACTGTTATATAAATTATCTACTTTTGTCACATGATGAACCTATGTGCCAATTTAGTTTTTAACCTCTTTTATTTAATATTTTAAAAGAATTGCAACGTCATGAAAATGTGTCTCAAACTACGTCACATAAATGCACCCGTGGTTGTTAACATATTCCAACTTTGTTGAGATTTGAATTTGGGTCACATAAATGTGCATCCGAGTTCAGGGAGATAGTGTTATTAAAATACGCGCGTGAAGAGACTAACACGTTATTATCTTCAGGGAAAGCCGTGAAATTCGGTAAATGGATCATCCCGGACTCTAAGTATTTTAGTATACATTTAATGAGTGCCCCATAATTTATGTGCTTTATTTGGCGAGACTCATCTCGTTATTATTTAAAAGGGCAAACCTAAAAGCAACTATGATTCTCTACTTTATTTGTCTCTAAAAAAAAGAGAAATCCTAATTTATTCACTATTAAAAAATATTCAATAATTGCAAAGAAAAGCCATATTATCCTATTCGAATTTAATGAAAGAGTGATCATTAGAATCCTGGTTTTAAGACTCATATTACTTATTTAGTTACTGGAAGCCGTTCGTGACAACACAAAGCAAACCCGATTATTTTTAGATTGATTCGAGCCAAGATTACTAAATGGAATTACTGAACTTGCTATTGAAATGTAAAACACGATTATCATATGGTTCTAACTTACACTACCTTAAATTATTAACATGGAAATGATGAGCTCAATCTCCAAATTTACTGTCCAGTTTGTTCAATTTTTTACCTACTCGCATGTTTCATTACACATAAGGAACATCATTGAGACTACATTGCGCTAAGAAGTATCAAGGCCGATTATTCACATATCCGATACAGCTTGATAATTCAACATCTAGAACCGGGCTATTTACTTAAGGAAAACTTAGACTACACATGAAAGCTTCAAATAATTGTAACTGCTTTACATTTCACAACCAAACGAAAATGAGACAAGTTTAAAGACCAATTCCCTTAGCACATAAACTGAACAACCAACACCTAATACAACCCAATCACAGTCCAGTCTCAGTCCAATTATACAACTATATACAAATTGGAACTAAACTACATTAAGCTATTGTGTCTAAACTATTTAGGCATCAATACATGTAGTCTAAACAGATAAGGTTCAAGAAGCAAAAGGTAAGCATTTTCCATTTTTGTATTCCCACTTAAAATCAGCACCATTACATCAGGAAAGAAAGCAAATACCTGGAAATTTGTGAGCAATAAGAAGAGAAAAAGGGGTTAGCAACAACAGGTAACATGTAGCAGCAATTTTGGAATTTAGAATAGCTCAAAACCAATCTTAAACCAGAATAACACTCGATCACAGCCTAAAAACAATTGCAAAACCGAACATCAACAACAAATAAAACACAATAGACTCTACTGATCTTGAGTTAAACCAACAATGGACCAGCAAACAACTGAACCACTATCAGCCGACCAAACTTCAACCTCACTTAATTAGGCCACAAACTATTTGAAATCAAACTAGTGTACTTCAGATGAACTCCAGCAATCAAAAAAGAAGAAAACTGATCAAGTTGAAATTCTCAATAGCCTTTTTTCTTTTATCTCTCAATGTTTTTGACTCTAAACTCTTACTCTTAGTCACCTCTATCAGAATATTTTAGTGTGTGTCTTCTTCTGTGTGTGTGTAGCAGAATCTATGTCATGTCTTAAACTCAATGCTCTGTCCGTATCCTCCCTGTGTAGCAGAATGATCTCTATATTTATACCCAAACCTTAAACCCTTTTCAGCCCCGACTTTTCTTTTCTTTACGACTGTACCTCTAGACCTTTTATTATTACCCCCATTTTTTCTTACTTTTCAGCTCCTAAAAGGCTTTTAACAGGGTGTCAATCCACTTGTAATCACATTTTCTATTCAAATCTTACACTTTTCAGCTGTATATCCCTTACTACGTGTACCCCTTTATCCTTTTATTATTACATATACTGTTTCTGATTTCCAATTAAGTAAAAGCACTCACCCTTAAACAAATGGATCAGCCCATGATATTCTCTGCCGTCCCCACTACTATGTGTCTTGCTCTATTTTTAATTCAAAGTTATGGGTGAGAATTCTTTAATCAATTTCCCTTAAAATTGCCTATACCATTATGTTTTGTTCCCCACTACTATTACACAATATACTAGTTTTAATGTTACATTAACTTAGTGGACAGAACACTCAATTTAAACAATTCAGCAAGTTTTCTATTCCGAGACTACCCCTGAATCTGTTATGAACTACTGAAAACACCCCCTGAAACCCCTTGTGATTTATGTCCTATCTTAAACCCTTTAATCTATATTACATCTTTCAGCTATAACCAATTCAGTTCGAATTCAATTGACCTTTCCATACTCAAAATCATGGTCAAAATCCAAGAACACTAATTCTCTAGGTCTTCCTCTAACCCTCAATTTCCTACCCATTTACATGCTAAAAATCTATACATAATCAATGTATTTAAATCATAATAGGTGGGGGTAACATACCTTGTCATTGATGATGAAAACCCTCTCTTAGAGCTCCCCAAAAATCGCCCAAGCCATGAAAATATGAGAGAAATGACCAAAATCTGACTTAAAATAGCCCTCCTGCATCCAGACATTTCTGCTTCTACAGTGCCATTGCCGCTTATGCGGAAATCGCTTTTGCGGTTTTGAGCCACTTCTGCAGTTCTGGCCAAATTTGGCTGGATCGCTTCTGCAGTCTAATTTTCGATTAAGCGGATCTGCTTCTGCGGTTTCCTGACCGCTTTGTGATCCCTGCTCATCTCACTCCCAACCGCTTCTGCGGTTCCCCCCTCGCTTCTGCGGTCCCATTTCTGCAGAAGCAAAAACACCAGCAACCAGATCCTTCAGCTTCTTCAAAATTCCCCTTTTGATTCGTTAACCACCCAGAATCCACCCGAGGCCTCCCGGGACCTCAACCAAACCTACCAACCAATCCCAAAACACATTATGGACTTTCTCGAAGCCTCAAATCATATCAAACAACGCTAAAATCATCAATACATCTCCAATCCAAGCTTTATGAACTTTGAAATTTCTAATTTCTACTTATGATGTTTAAACCTATCAAATCATATCCCACTGACCTCAAATTTTGCACACAAGTCATATTTGACATTACGAACCTATGCCAACTTCCGTATTCGGATTCCGACCCTGATATAAAAAATTCCTCTCCCGGTCAAACTTCTAAAAATCCTTCAAATTTCTATTTGTAGCCAAATGGCTTCAGAATGACCTACGGACCTCCGAATTCACTTCTCATCCCGCTTCCAACTTCAGAATCACCATACGAAGGTATTCCTAGTCTCAAAATCCCAAACGAACATCGATAACGCTGAAATGCACTCGAAGCCAAACTTAAGAAATTTCTTCCAAAATGCTAACTTCCACAATATGTGCCAAAATGCTTCTGGGTTATCCAAAACTCAAATTGGGCATACACCCAAGTCCGATATCATCATACGAACCTGTTGGAACCTTCAGATCCCAATTTCGAGTTTGTTTACTCAGAAATCTAATCCTAGTTCATTCTTTCAACTTTAAGCTTCTCAAATGAGAATTTTCATTTAAATTTAACTGTGATCTTCCTAAATTTAAATTCCGACCATGCGAATAATTCACAATACCTAAAATAAAGCTTCTCATGGACTCAGACTGCTGAACGACGCGCTAGGGCTCAAAATGACTGGTCGGATCGTTACATTCTCTCCCACTTAAACATACGTTAGTCCTCGAACGTGCTGAGAACTATACCGAAGTAGCCTGAAATCACTGCTTAGCACCTCGTGCACCTTCCCGTGCTACCACAACTTAGTTAAGCACAATAGCTTGATAAGTTCTGAAGATGCTCCCCTTTATTCAAGCAAATAAGCCTTAGAGCCCAATTCCAACATCCGAAGTTCTATGACAGACCTGTTTCCAACATACGATCACCGTATCAATCACTACACGTTGTACTCAAACATGACTGCATAACTTTGCTGGATTCTTACTTTGCATCACTTAATCTACAGGATCACAATAATATTTTCTGATCAGCTTAGCTAAAAATTTAACGAATTAGATGATCCCATCGCACCTCATGATAACAAGTCTTACTCTAACTCTTATAATACCGCCACGTTGGATGAGATGTACCGAAATTCATAATTAACTGCCGAGTCAACCAATGATTGAGTCTATACTTCTGATAAGACACATTACCACATTCTGAACCTAATAATGACCTTTGCTCCTTAATACACTTCATATAATCAAATTGCACTAATCTTAAATCTCATAATCTCGTCTCACCCAATATAAACTGCTCAGACAATAAGCCACTCCGAATGTGATCAAAAGTCTCATATGACGCCACAATGTGCCAATAGGGCACCATCCGAACACGACACTAATAGGAAATCGAACCCTGGAAGGAATTACCTAACCCCCGCACTAATACTTTTCTTAGAGTGAAACACACAAAAATATCAGAGAGAAAACCATACTCGACATCACACTGTTGCGGTGCGTAACCCGATCCAAATTACATACCAAGGGCATGCCACCCGATCCACACATAAATCTCACATAAGGAGATTAAACTTTGAGCTAAATTTTCTCATTGCAATAAAAATATCGAATTTCGACCGTAAGCACGCTAAGTGCATAATACCATCCCTGAGAAAACACATAGCGCTGTAGGATACTAAACTCAAGCAGAACTGAGGTGCGATATAAGATCTAAATCTCAAGATCCATCCTGCTCACATAACGTCATCGCAACATGGAACCACAACACATAAGAATTTACTAAGCCATCCCACAACTCATACGGCGCAATACATCATTACCTGGAATAGCTGATGACAAAATAACACCCCAAATGTTCCTCCATAGGGAACGCTTGCTGAGACGAACACAACTGGCTTGATATAAAGCCTTGTTCACATATATAAATACATCCATTGATCTCAAGCCGATTTCTGATTGCACCCACTTGGATTATGACCTTTCAAAAGTCCATAATAACTTTATTTTGCCTCATAACACGTAAGAACAACCATCATAACCGGAGTAACCTCCTCAGTTCATAACCCAATAAGCAAAGTACGCTCTAGGCATAAGTCCTCAAATCAATGATATTACCACAATCCGCATACTTGGTTTAAATCCTTAGCCAATCAAGTGACTACATGTCACACCTATACAATCTTCCCGTGGGACACGCTCTCACAATCTTCCAAAATGAATAACAGGTCCGCACCAATGTTGAAAAGCGATCAGAATCCTTAACTAGGATACAAAACCTCTTCCACAACACATCGATCTCAGGTGACGCTGAGGACAATACCAATTTACTCTAATCATTCAACCCTTTCCTTGCTCACTCGAGCCCGTGACATCTTTGTCAACACCGAACTACAAACTTGTTCCTCACTTCACATTTCCATACCTCTCACTGCACCCAATGTGCCAATATCGATAGGACACGATTTTCATCATAACTCTGAATTCAGTAATATTTTCACATTTCATTATACAAGAACCTTGCACTTAACTCACCTCAGGAGAATTATAGCAATACACATGTAATTTCCCATAACCATAGAATATGCAAATCTGCAAGTAGTGGTCCAAGCCACAATAGCCCTTCCAGAACCCGCGGCCACTTAACAATCCATAACAGGAGAGTGCTTCTGAATAACATCAATTACGGCAATTGACAAGCCTCACACGTACCACCACAAATCGTACATATAACTTGATCACGCGGAATAAATTGATCTCTGGCCCAGATATGCCAATTCACCTATGGCCAATCAATCTACCTCCTTCCAGTTTATCCTTGATTGCCTTAGAAATAATAGTAACTCCATTCAACACATATTATACTCCATCTACACTTAACCAGAGTGACATTGAATCATGAGACCAGGCTGTCTCGATTCCCACAAACTATTTCACAACACCAAAATGCTACTCCACAAGCCAAACATCCCGGAACATTCTGTGCCTCTTCTCATAAGCTACTACAAAGCTTGGTTCTTAACTGTACCTAAAGGCTCAAAATCATCGGGTACCACACTTTAGCTTCTGAATTCACTTGGACCATTATTCAGAGCCACCCGCTCTGACTTGGTCCTGAATATAACTCACTCCATATATCTTATAACATACGTATACTCTCTCGGCGAAGCACCTGTCGAAAATCACTTTCTCTGAAACTTGTATCCATACAAGGCAAAAATCCTGAACCTTTTTCTAAGTACGGACATGAGCCAATAAGGCCAACCATCTCATGCCTCCAACAATTCATTTGCTCGAATTACCACTTATGGTATTTTCTCATAGCTGAAAAAATCCATCAATATGATAATAACCAGAAATCTCTCAAGTAGTTAATCATACAACCTAATCATAAGCGGTGAGACTCTCCCACTTAGCTTAAAGCCATCATTTCCCAATTCTTGAGTTTGTCCGACCTTTTTACCTCTCATTGACTTAAGCTCACGCCACCAATTATCAAAATCTCTCGGGATCTTCTTGTAAATCCCCATCTTCCATATTCTGAATCATTAACCGTATTCACACGACCGATCTTTTTGTTGAACGTCCTATATAATTCCTTGCAGAAGCTTCGCCAACCACGCGTCCGCTAACCTGTCACGGGTAATAACCCAACTAGGGGAATTACCTCCCAACATTTTCCCATGCTGATGCACGGGGTACATTCACTATGAAACCAATAGCCCATCCTGAGTCCGAGCTCACCTTCCAGTTGCACAAGTTCATTAAACCCTCACGAACATCAATTAAATATGCGGAAACATCCTTCCAAATTCAGGGTTATGTTGTACCCTCCTCCATTTCAAGCAACTCATTTCTGCCATATCAATCTTCTGCCGCATAATAGCCCATAATTCACATCATACCCGCAAGCTTCAATCACAAATCATTAAAATACCCAATTCGATCCAAACTCTCTTTAAGGCGCATAGTCATCCTACTACCAAGCCCATATGCAACCCTCGCCACTCTCCCACTTTGGAGGAACTCACCTCTTTAATTAACCACTCGACATTGCTCATCATGCATGGCCTTCTAGAAGTTTTAAACACCACCTGACACTTCCCACATGTCCTTCCTCATACCTTGCTGCTCAATTGTTGCCTTTAATAAAATCTATCTTCGTGGCACTTGAACCCACAATAGCTGCTAACTTCAAGCCTTTCCAAAGCTGATCTTTATCGAGCCGTCAACATTAGAAATTCTGATTCGATCTTAAACCACTATATCATGTAATATCTGACAGTTGTACCTCCAATATTATTTCACAATATCCTTCCATAAAGGAGAATTGTAGCAGATTGTAACACCAACAAACTTAGTATGTTCAATCAGGAACATGACACCCTCTCATAAAAGAAATCTCAACCACGCTTGCAAATACCTTGCCTCATTACTTCCACCAGTCCATACCTGACCATTCTTAGTCTGGCTGTCTTTCTCCCTGTTGGAAATAGAATATCGAATCCCTTGATTACACGCTGAGTAAACATCCCTTCATTTCATCCACTGCCCCGACACGTGGGCAAACATCCTACCATCACAACAACACTGCGGAATAATCACTCATAAGCATCCGAGCAATCTATGCCTAGCCTCAAGGCTCTTAGAAGTTCTGTTACTGAGATGACACAATAGAATATCCCTCCATAATGCGACTACCATAGTCCAATCAACTATACCGGAAAAAATCATCTCGCACCACATTTGTAGTGCCATTACAATCCTTTAATTTTTTATTTATAACAAGCGCTCACGTAAGATTGAATAGGAAGAAATCAAAGGCATAAGCCTCAAAGCAATCAAACCGCACGATAATGAAATCAAGAAGGGAAGTACTCCTAACAGTCCTGCGGCCTCCCGATGATAAGTACAGACGCCTCGATACCGATCCGCGAGACTCTACTAGACTTTCTCATGACTCGTGATACCGACAGGAATCTAGTTCTCTAATACCATGTTGTCATTACCTAAAATCCCCTAAGGGTCATGGTGGCACCAGACACTTCTGTCAGGCAAGCCAACAAGAATACTTAATTAAATTCTACTTATAACAATTTTGAAAATATTTCTTTTATATGATTTAAACAAGACTCAGCATATTCCTCTAAATAAATAATAAAATATTTAAACAACTTTTAAGATTTCCAAATAATCCAAGTACATCCCCAGAACCCGGTGTCACAAGTACATGAGCAACTACTGATAAGAAAAATAAAATACAACCTCAGTCCGAAATACGATAGACAGGGACTAAAATACAAAGGCTGAAAGGAACTACACTAGCTGCAGTCGCCTCAGATGATGCAGCTCATCTAGTCCCGGAGTCATCCATGCTACTTCGCCCAATAGGCTGCTAGAAGTATATATATACACATGCAACAAAAATGAACAGAAGTGTAATATGAGTACATAATCAATGTGTACTCAGTGTGTATCCCGCCTAATCCCGGAGGGGTAGAGACGAGATAGTCATTTTGACACTCTCTAATAGTCCAATGATTATTTATCCTTAATATACATATTAAACAGTGGATTTATTTTATAAACATGATTTTAATCCAGATAGAGGAAACAAGTAAACACATAATTCTTTCATAGGAAATTTTCCAAGATTTCTTTTCATTATTAACAAAATAGTCTCAAGCTAGAGTGAGGTATGTAACAACTTAAATAAGTCCAGGCAACAATACAAAGCATGCGCAAATCACACCGAGGCGACGTTACAATCCAACAGAAATAAATGTGCACTTCTCGAGGGTCGACGGCGCGCCTATAAATACATCTATTAATCCATCGAGGTGTTTGGCCCGTTCCGACAATAAACACACATACACACAGTCTGTCAAGAAGTCAACATAGAGCAATTATCCAAGAAAGACAAATTCTCTTTAATAAGGTGAGAAAACGAAACTTAAGTCTTTTTAGAAATCCATTTATTAACATAATGTGATTTAAGAAAATTCAAACCATCACTAGGTTCACAATTAATTCAAATATAACATGTTTTTGAGTCCTAGATTATCCGAAAAATAGCATAATAGTAGCTCCACACGGACTCTCGTCATCTCGTACGTATATAGCCCCCACAAACAGGAGTACATAGCCTGTCTAATTCACCTAAGGGGTAACTTTCCCCTCACAAGATTAAAAAGGAGACTCACCTTGCTCCGAAGATCCACAGCCGACATTCTATATTCTTCCGAAGACTTGTACCAATGCACAATGCTCCAAAAACTAGCCAACAATCATATAAATTCATCAACATATGCTCAATTATACTTTATAACGCAATTTATAACAGTTTCTAACCCCGAACGAAAAGTTAACAAAAATGCCCTCGGGCCCACGTAGCCGAAATCCAAAATTTTTTGAAGATAAAGTTTACCCATGAACTCACGAACTCAAATATATGATTTTCTCGTAATTTCATACTCAAAATCATGGTGAAAATCCAAGAACACTAATTCTCTAGGTCTTCCTCTAACTCTCAATTTTTTACGCATTTACATGCTAAAAATCCATATATAATAAATATATTTAACTCATAATAGGTCGGGATAACATACGTTATCATTGATGATGAAAACCCTCTCTTGGAGCTCCCTAAGAATTGTCCAAAAAATGAAAATATGAGAGAAATGACCAAAATCTGACATAAAACAACCCTCCTGCCTCCAGACATTTCCATTTTTTCGGTGCCATTAGCGCTTTTGGGGGAACCGCTTTTGCGATTTTGGGCCGCTTCTGCAGTTCTGACAAAATTTGGCTGGACCGCTTCTGCGGTCTAATTTTCGCTTAAGCGAAACCACTTCTGTGGCGCTTCTGCGATCCCTACTCACATCACTTCCAATTCCTTCCGCGGTTCCCTCCTCGCTTCTGCGGGGCCACTTCTCTGATCCCATTTCTGTAAAAGCGAAAACATCAGCAACCAGATCCTTCGGCCTTCTTCAAAATTCCATTTTTGATCCGTTAACCATCTGGAATCCACCCGAGGCCTCCCCGGGACCTCAACCAAACCTACCAACCAATCCCAAAACACATTACAGACTTGCTCGAGGCCTCAAATCATATCAAACAATACTAAAATCATCAATCGACCTCTAATCCAAGCTTTATGAACTTTGAACTTATTAAGTTCTACTTCCGATATTTAAACCTATCAAATCATATCCGATTGACCTCAAATTTTACACACAAGTCATATTTGACATTACGAACCTACTCCAACTTCTGAAATCAGATTCCGACCACGACATCAAAAAGATTCCGACCACAAACCTAGCTTTGGATATTGGTTGAGTATTGGTTCGAGTCGAGATTCACGTGGTGAAGTTATGTGATGAAGCAAAGTTGTTTAATTATGATGCACTTGCCGGGTTGTTATTGTTTATGTTATTTGCTTATGTGGTGAGGAAGAGTGATAAAGTATGAATCGTGATGCCGTGCACATTTTTATTGTTCATATGGTGAGGTTGAGTGTTAAAGCACGAAGGGTGATGCCGTGCACGTATCCATTATTGAATATTTGGTGAGGATGAGTGTTAAAGCATGAAGGGTAATGTCGTGCACGTTTCTATTATTGATTACCTGTGAGGTTGACAGTGCAAGCACGAAGGTTGATGCCGTACATTATTTTTTATTGCTGTGTTTTGTTATTATCGGTTCAAGGTGTTTTAGCTGTTAAATTCCTTTTACTATAGTGATTTTTTATTTTGGTATCCCAATAGCATGTTGCCCCTTCCCGATTTCTGCTTAGCTTCTATTGATTGTTATTCTGTTAGTATACTGTTTAACTGCATAGGATTATATTATTGTCGTGTCCTAGCCTCGTCACTGTTTTGCTAAGGTTAGGCTCAACACTTATCAGTACATGGGGTCGATAGTACTGATACTGCACTCTGCACTTTCTGTGCAGTTCCCGGTACAGGACCATACTGATCGGAGTTTGGGGTGCTGTCTTCAGTCCACATGAGACCCAAGGTATATCTGACGGCGTTCGCAGACCCTAGAGTCCCCTTTCCTATATTTTAGATTCTTGTTTTCATTTATTCTAAAAAATATATGTATTTAAGAGTGTTTGTAGAAATTCTTAGATGTTCGTGGATTGCGACACTAGATCATTGAGATAGTCGTGTTTTAGAGTTTTAGACTATTACAAAATTTTCACATTTCATATCTATTTAGTTTTTAATTATTATTTATTATTGTTTGGTTATTGATGAATATGTTAGAACCATAATTATTGGCTTGCCTAGCATTCAAAAGTTAAGCGTCATCACAATCTCGACAATGGAAAATTCGGGCCGTGGTAACTTTTCAATTTTAGCAAGAATACATAACTTTTGAAGATCTAAGAGCTTTTCAAAAAAAAAATTGAAAAACTATTTTCAAGTTCATTTTAATAGAAAAAAGACAATCTTCTTTCTTACTTGCGAGCAATATATATATATATATATATATATATATATATATTATAAAAGTACGAAATCTCAGAGCGAAATATAGTAAATCTTTTTAGTCTTTAAAATAAATTTTAAATGGGATAATTAACATTTAATTATTATTCCAATATTAATAACTTTTAAATCATTAGAATATTATGATCAAAGTATTAACTTAATTGTCTATTTTTATTGATTACAACATAACAAATCATAATATACATGATTTTTAAGACAAAAGTAATATTCTAATTTCAAATTATTAATAGAATTTTTTGTATACGTAATTTAATTTGTTACTTAAATAAATTTTATTAGACAAGATCATGAATAAATGAATATATTTCGTTATGTGTGTGACAATTTCATGATCAATATTTATTATTTTCAAGAACTCAATTTTTTACTTAATATTTATTTTGTGACTAAAATCATGCTTTAAATGTTACTTATATATATTTTAAATTATTCACATTAATATAGGATACACGCGTAATATATATACCATGAATTCATTATTTTAAAATTTCTGATATCTATGCTTCCTTTATCTTTTAAAATACTTCTTTTCAATTTTACGTTGTGAGAAGTATCCGTAAAAACTGCATTCAGTTTCCCCGGGGATAATAATGGGAAGATAAATAAATACTACACAAAGATTAAACTTTAATCAAATGATACCCGGAACTAAATGTTTATGTGTTTTCAAGCAAATGACGAGATATTGAAATGTAAGCTAATCAAGAATAATTCCATTAATTCCCAATTTAAACTCCAAAATCCTAATCACCAACCTAATAAGCAATTAGTCCTCGTTGTTTAAGGTTGGCAATGATACCTATAAATAACTAAAAAAGTGGTATCAATTTCAATTAAAAATTAATTAGGGGGATGTTACAGCTCAGATCTTATCCCCCACTTTCTTTCTTTGGCCCCATAGTCACATCATTGCATGAAACAAGGAAAAACGGATAATTGCACTTTTTGTCCCTTAGGTTTTGTTAAATCCTGATTTTAGTTCTTGTAATAGTTGGCTTAGCACATTCAACCTTTTCCTTTTTGCTATCAACACTATTATGAGAACTACAGAATATTTTTTACTTGCTAGCAATAAGCATAGGAGAGTATGCATTATAAATATCAATGTAAAATAGGACTCCCAGATGGAGATTTAATCTCAATACAAACGGTTCTTTGTTAGAAAACTTTAAGGTTTGAAGAATATTCAGTGTTTTCAGAAATAATCGCAATAACTGAATCTTAGGATATATTAAAAAGCGTTCCATTAAGCGCTAATACCAGAACATAACTCTTAATATAAGTATTTACATAGATACTAAAGCAATTTTATTTAAACCAAGTTGGAAAAAAACACATAAGAATACTCTTCTCTGTTTGTCATGATAAAATGATTAATTGAGACTGCTTCCAACCAGAAGAACACTACCAAAGAGCAAGGCTCCTCACTTTACTTATTATCTAATCAGTAATTTTAGCATTTTCTTTTATGTTAAGGTTGCTGTCTTTCCTTTTATTTTCTCAATTCCTTAATTTTCCTATAATCACGTTGTGAGGTAGTCTATGTCATAATTCTTTGTTAGTTTTTTTTTCTTTTATTATTTTTTACTGAGTTGCCGTCGTCCTACGGGGATGTGAGGAACTTGCCTATTGGCAAATATTAAAATAACACTAGAAAACATTTTCTTTTTTTATATTTGTTTATGCAGTAACGTGTCAATACAGTGCTGTAGTCATACTTTTTGGTAATTAACAATCTCATAAATACCAGTGATTGCCCATGACCTAGTTGACAGCTTATATTATGTAGCGTGCTTTTTCTTTAATTTTTGTCTTTGCCTCAAATTTTTGAAATTAGAAAGGGAGCTTGACGGTAAAGTTACTGTCATCTGATCAAGAAATTACGGGTTTGAGTAGCAGAAACAGCCTCTTGCAGAAGTATAGAATAAGTTTGCGTATAATAGACTCATGTGGTCTGACCCTTCCCCGGACCCCGTGCATAGCGGAAGCTTAGTGTCCTCAAATTTTAGAAGCTAGATATATATATGAATTTATGCAAGAAGTTAAAGACCATAGAAAATAAGCAATTCATCATCTCTTGATCATATAAATAGCTGCAGTAGCAATAGCAAAGTCAATATTGTGACTCTTCTTCAAGCTGCCAAGAATGGATGATATCCAAGGCTACTTGTTGATCTTCTCTATTTGGCTAGCTTCTGGCATATTTATCTGGTTTCTATTCAGAAACAGAACGAATTCTCGCCTTCCTCCAAGCCCGTTTGCTTTACCAATCATCGGTCACCTTCACCTTCTTGCTCCGATTCCTCACCAGGCACTACACAAGCTTTCGAACAGGTATGGACCATTGATCCACATAATGCTTGGATCCGTGCCTTATGTTGTTGTTTCATCACCTGAAATGGCCAAAAATTTCTTAAAAACTCATGAAACATCTTTTCTAAATAGACCACAAACAGCTATTGTAGGCTACTTGACTTATGGCTCACAAGACTTCTTATTTGCACCTTATGGATCTTATTGGAAATTCATGAAAAATATAATCATGTCTGAGCTCCTAGGTGGTCGTACATTAGACCTGCTTCTTCATGTTAGACGCGATGAAACAAGATGTTTCGTCGAGTTATTGTTACAAAAGGCTAAAGCAGGGGAGACAATAGATGTAGAAGCTGAGCTTCTGAGGGTCACAAATAATGTAATTTCAAGAATGCTAATGAGGGAAAGGTGTTCAGAAAATGAAAATGAAGCTGGGAGTGTAAAGAAACTGATTCAAGAGATAGCTGAACTGTCTGGGAAATTTAATCTGTCGGATTATATTTGGTTTTGCAAGAACTTAGATTTACAAGGTTTTGGAAAGAGGGTGAAGGATCTTCGTGGTAGGTTCGATCAGATGATTGAGAGGATCATCAATGAACACCAAGAGGCAAGAAGGAGGAGAGATCAAAGCAACGATGGAAGTGAATTCGTGAAAGATCTTCTTGATATACTTCTCGATATAGCAGATGATGAACACGCAGAGATGAGACTGACAAGAGAGCACATCAAGGCTTTCATTCTGGTGAGTTTCTGCTCAGTAATAGTGGATAAAGCTCAATGACAATATGCGAAAATAACTTTAAATGTTTCTTTGGCCTTAATGTATCTGAAGAAAAAGAAAAAGAAAGAGCAGCTACTGCCAATGTTCATATGAAACGACTAAAGATAGTATAACATCAAATATTTGAAGATCATTTATAATCTGTTCATGAAGAACAACAATTAACAATTATCAAATGCATGTAAACTTTAAGCTCTTGGGATAAATAGCTACTTTACCGGCCTAAGCAGTGAAATAATACAACAACAACTACCTATTGAAATCCCACAAGTGGGGTCTAAGGAGGGTATTGTGTACGCAAACCTTACCTATACCCCGAAGGAGTAGAGAGGCTGCTTCCTACCGACCAATACAACAACAACAAACCTAGTTAAATCTCACAAGTGGGGTTTTGGGAGGGTAATGTGTACGCAGACCTTAGCCTTACCATAGAGAGCTTGAGAGGCTGTTTCGGAAAGATGGGAAGCTCGATTTGAGAGGATGAATAGAAAACAATCAAATATCAATAACAATAGCCAGAAAAATGATAACAACAAAGTAAGAACTAGGAAAAAATAGATGGAAGAAGCATTAGTACTAGCAAAAGCAACAAACAGTAACCGCGACAAGATACCAGAAAACCGAAGGAGAAGATAGTAAGAAATAGCCATAATACCAGCAATCTAGGAACAACGACTAGCCCTAAACAACCCGCGCCTATGCAATGAGATGTATGTCAAATATCTTGAAAATGTCGCAATAATCAAACAGTTCATTTAGGAACAGAATATGATTTTTGTTGCTACTTTGTCACCAATTATCATTGAATTGTTAATTAATAAGTTGGCATCTTTCTCAAGCTCTTTCATTGTGATAAAATTTGAATATCAGTAACTTGTAGACTATTCAGACAACTTAAAATAAAATCATTTGTTGTATTGTTACGTCCATATATCTTGCTTAATTTTCTCGTTCAACACGACTAAAAATTGTGAGATTGGATTTATTTTTTAACAGGACATATTTGCTGCTGGCACTGATACCTCAGCACTCACAACAGAGTGGGCACTTGCAGAGCTGATTAACCATCCAAGCATTATGAAGAAAGCAGTAGAAGAAATCGATACTGTTATTGGAAAGAACCGACTTATTGAAGAATTAGACATCACAAACCTCCCCTATCTTCAAGCTATAGTTAAAGAAACCCTGCGAATACATCCTACTACTCCGATAATTGGTAGAGAATCAAGTGAAGACTGTTCCATTGGAGGCTATTATATACCGGCAAAGACTGGACTATTTGTCAATGTTTGGGCTATTAATAGGGATCCAAACTATTGGAAAAATCCACTTGAATTTAAACCAGAAAGATTTCTCAGTGAAGAGGAGAATACAAGAAGTCAATTGGATGTTAGGGGCCAGCACTACCAGTTTCTTCCGTTTGGGAGCGGGCGAAGAAGCTGTCCTGGAACTTCATTAGCTTTGCAGGTAGTTCAAACAAGCCTTGCTGTCATGATTCAGTGCTTTGAATGGAAGGTTAATGGTGGAGTGAATGGTAAAGTGGACATGGAAGAGGGAACTGGCTTCACTCTTCCTAGAGCTCATCCTTTAAATTGTATTCCAGTGGCTAGGCTTAATCCATTTCCATCAATGTAATAACAAGGAAATACCCAGTTTAGATTGTTGTTGGAAATGTACAATCTCCACCCAATGTTTAGTTCATATAAGTGACATCTTGCAAGTGTACTCTAACTATAATAATTTGGCAAGAGGAAGCAAAAGATTTACTAAAAGATGATGAACTAAATATATACACAAGATAATAACTGAGTCCTTATGAGAGAACTCCTATAGGGAAAATACACCCCCTATAGAAAGGCGGAGTGTAACTGCACCTAAGCATAATACCGTTATAATACACCCCATCAAGCTAGACAGTGTGTAAACACCTAGCTTGTACAAATGGCGATGGAAGGAGTTTTAGCGGCTTGGTAGGTATCAACCAACTGGTCGATCTTTGAATGTGCTTGAAGATAAGGCGGTATCGTTAACCCACTGGCAAACGTGTGGAGGCGAGTGTTATTCTCAGATAAGCAGGTGACATCAAGGTTTTCACAAAAAATTGTTGTTTGTGTGAAGATAATTCTTTGAGAAGATTTTTGACCCAAGTGGTCTCAGGTGAAAGTACAAAAGAAAGGTGAATTGTATATCTTTAAACTTAATCTCTCTTAGTTGACTAGTTTTTTAATTAGTCGACTATATGTAATAAACTAATAGTTGTAATAAGATAATATAAGATGCTGAAAGTAAACGCGAAAATTAAAGACACCGTTATTTTTATACTGCTTCGGATTCAATGTTAATCTTAATCCAACTCCATTGGGATGCAAGGGAGTTCTCTTTAGTGAATTAGTTTCTTCGAGTACAATGGAAATGATGTGATAGCTCAGTTCCTATATCACTCATCTCTTTTGATACAATGTCTCACTAGTGGTGTTCTCTCTCTTCTCTAACTTGTTATATAGCAGGTCTTAAAGAGCCACAATGTTTGTTTGCAATAGAACAAAGAGAAGGTGTTTGGTTCGACTCAAGTATGTTTAGCTAAGGTGTGATTAAAGGTTTAAATACTTTAAGAGAGAGACTTGAATTCTGGAAAGATTTTCCAACCCAAGAGATTTGATCCTTGGAAAGAGACTGATTCTTTCCAAGAATAAATTTATTTTGTAACGGCTCTGTTGAACTCGGAATCTTGATCCTTTATATTTAGACACTTGATTGAATATTCAGCGAGATCTTGACTTAGTTGATTCCTTGAGTTTAACTATAGTTGATCCTATCTGTATCTTCTATGACTTCTTCTTCCTTTAATCGCGTCCCTTGATTTCGTTAGTATCTTCACGCTTGATTTCTTCTTCCTTTAACTGCGCCTATATTCCTTCAACCTTGTAACTCAATCCATACATTTCCATACATTACTTGATAATTAATAATTGATTTTGTCAATCCAAGAGTTCCTACACAAAAAGCAAATATATTATTTTCATCATTAAAATTAGATCTAACAATCTCTTTTTTTTTATGATGATAAAATAATATATGTATAAAGACCAGTTTACTTACTTGTAGTTTTCTCCCCCTCAATAGGAGCAGTAAGTAATTTGAGGTGCATGTAGTCGACTGCATCAGTTGACTTCTCTGTGGTTTTCTCCCCCTCGATAGGAGCAGTGAGTAGCTTGAGGCGCATGTAGTCGACATCCTCAGGATCTATAACTCCCTATCAAGGAGTGCCATAGTTGACTTGTTATGTACCTGAACAAAAGACATATGCCTGCACAAAGTACATATACCTGCACAAATACATATATCTTTTCTTCCCCTATTTGGCATCAACAAAGAGGGAATAACACAAAAGCACGCATAAACAGAATCCATAGTAGAATGTACTGGTAGAGCTAGACCATAACAAAAGAAGAAAGAAAAATATCCACTGACTGATATCTCAGTCCAAAACCAGCACAACAAACAAATATTGTCTTAAACTTCCACACTAACGATGTAGAAAATAGGTAAGAGTGTTGCAACGGCCTCTTTTAGTCGATCAAGGCTGGTGTTGGCTGAGACACTCATTACATCAAGCCTATCATGAACCTCCTTGAAAGCCTTGACAGCGTTTTCCCTAACTCTGAGAACTCCAACACGTATTTTGAAGACATCAAACCCTTTTTCCTTAGAGATAACATGGATGGTACCAACAGTGGACTGGGTGGCAATGAGAAGATCATTGATTGTATAGAGCTCTTTCCTAATGGCGTTAATATTGTCAAACATGTCAAATTTGCTAAAGCTAGGATGTGAAGTAGAAGGTTTGGGTTTGGATTCTGTATGGGCAGTCTAGACATCACTTTATTGTTTCTTGACCAATGAACCGTTCATACACACACATACCCCATACTTGCGAAGGCTCTGAAGTTGTATGATTTTCAAGCAGTGGTAAATGAGTATGCAGAGAGGGAAATATCGTGGACTTCCAAAATGTGAGTAATGACCATTCCATAGGGTAGACTGGTGGGATATTTGACACTTTCAATCATAAAATTGATAACCCAGAAAGACATCTTGATTTTGAGTTTGGTCACAAGCCAGTAGACCAGAAAAGTATCTCATAAAGAGAAGGTTCAGATAGAGCCAGTACGGGGAAGCAGAGTAGTTTCAAAACTAACATCACTAGAACCTAGTTGGTTTGGAAGGGATTCAAATGGACACTCAATAATACATATTTTGGCTTGATCAAAAGAAATTTCAAAATCATCGGGCCAAGAATTTTTTAAAATCATAGGGAAGCCAGAACACTTGCACTGAAAGATCGAATCAAATATGGAACAATCAAGAACAATACATTTTCCTAGTACTAAGGATGCCAACTTATTAGACCTACTGGAACGAAGATTTGCATAGAGCATTCTCACTAGAGGTTCATAGACTTTAGGGGGTGAAATAGAAAAGAACTTTGAACACCCTTGATAAATAAAAAGGTCCTTTACCTTACAATTTAAGGTTTTTATGTCATCAAGGTCGACTACTCTCCCATGAGAAACAGACTTGTCTGTTAAGGCAAGAAAGAGGTCCCTGTTAGGAGAATCTCAGAAATTGAGTTTCGACTCAAGGGAATTGAGAAGGTCAACTTTTGATTTCTTTGGAGGGGAGGAGATATGAGATTTTTCCATGGGTCTTTTACCCAGGGCTATTTCTTCTAAGGGTTGAGAATAATTGGAGAAATTCGTCTAAGAAAAGGCAAACCTCCCAGAGAGATCGGATTCCTAGGTCTACCTGTTTGGGGGTTTCCCTTGGAGCAGGTGCTCTTTTTAGTGGAGACAGAAGGATTTTTCGATTGTTTAGCTAGGATGTTGGAGGTGGAGAAAGAGTTCGGAGAAGGGGTATGAGGGCGATAGTGACAATGGAGATTGATATGAGAAGACGGCATAAAATTTGACGGTTGAGTACAGAAACGGAAAAGACGTCAGTTGATCAAGCGCGATGATCGATTTTCCTTTTTGAGTTCTGTGACTCATGTGAAAAGAGGAGAAAAGGGAGGGAAACGGAGGCGTAATTAATGCATAAATAAAATGCGGACTTTTCTATATATAAGATTAAATAATAACACAAAGGTCCTATTATTAGCTATTAATGCAAATAATGCCAAGAAGTTTTATAAGTGAACAGAATCTTTCTTCTAATAATGGCTTGGTAAATATATGTGCTAGTTGATCAGTTGTTGCTACAAAGGATATTTCTATATTTCACTTAAGAACATGATCTCCAATGAAGTGATACTTGATATCTATATGCTTTGCCCTAGAATGATGAACATAATTTTTAGAAAGATAAATAGCACTTGAATTATCACAAAAAATTTATATATGTTTAAAAGAAAGTTCATAGTCACCCAGTTGATGGGACATCCACAATAATTATGCACAATATTGTTCAATGGCAATGTATTTAGCTTTAGTGGTAGATAATGCAACTGATGCTTGTTTTTTACTGTTCCAAGATATCAATATTTTCCAAGTAATTGACATGTACCTTTTGTGCTCTTTCTATCTTCCTTATCACCTGCAAGGTCAGCATCTAAAAACCCTTCTAATTTAAAAGAGTTTTAACGAGGATACCATAGTCCATGGGAGACAGTTCCAATGAGATATCGAATGATTCTCTTTATTGCAGTAAGATGAGATTCCTTAGGAGCTCACTGAAACCTGGTACATTTACACACACTAAACATAATATTTGGTCGACTTGCAGTTAGATACAGTAATGAGCCAATCATTCCACGATACTTAGTTTCGTCAACAGGGATTCCCTATTCATCTTTGTCTAGACTCGTTGAAATACTCATTGGTGTGCCAATGGATTTAGCATTGCTCATGCCAAATTTTTGAATCTGTTCCTCTGTGTATTTGGTCCAACATATAAAGGTTCCTTCTTCAAATTGATGATTTGAAGTCCAAGGAAGAATGTTATCTCTCCCATCATGCTCATTTCGAATTTACTTTGCATGAGATTTGAAAATTTCTTGTACATAAGAGGGTTAGCACTACCAAATATAATGTTATCAACATACATATGAATAATGAGATTACTTTTTGATGATCTTTTAATAAACAAGGTAGTGTCTACTTTACCTCTTGTGAAGTCATGATCAATAAGAAAGGAACAAAGTCTATCATACCATGCTCGTGGAGCTTGCTTTAGTCCATATAGTGCTTTGGTGAGCTTATATACATGGTAGGGAAACTTTGAATCTACAAACCTAGGCGGTTGTTTCACGTGTACTTCTTCCTCAATAAATCCGTTCAAAAGGCAGTTTTAACGTCCATTTGAACCAACCTGGATCCCTTATATGATGCATATGCTAGATGGATTCTTGTAGACTCCAACCGAGCTACTGGAGTGAAAGTTTCTTCATAGTCGACTCCTTCTTGTTGTGAATATCTCTGAGAAACTAATCTGGCTTTATTCATTACGACCTTTACATCCTCATCCAATTTATTATGTAAGACCCACTTTGTTCCAATTATAGAAATATTTCCAAGTTTGGGTATTAGTTTACACACTTGATTTTCACTTGATCAGATTCCTTTACCGATGTGATCCTTTGTGAAGGAACCCCATCATGTTTTCAATATTTTACCATATTTATATACATATTTTTTTTATACTTCAAATTTCAATAATTATTTCATCTTCAATTTATTTAGTTACTGAATTAAATTTCCTTAAACCGTCTAAGGTTGTATTTTACTTAAAAATGGGATTTTTACTACGATAGTTTATTAAATTTATTGTTAAAGTCAATATTTCATTCGATGTTGTATTTTAATTGAAAATGGTACTTTATTTATGTAAATGATTTTTAAAAATAACTTCATCTTTTCTTGTTGAGTTCTAACTGGTGTAGAATTTGTACTCCACTTATGTTATGTAAATCAGACTCCTTGAACATCATAATTGCATTGGTTATAGACCCTATGAATCGAGTAGCTTGAGAACATTGTTGTGTAAAGTGAGATAGAAATATGTGGGCACAAGGTACCGGGTGTGCTAAAAGTTTGGTAATTGAGGTTATGATATGAGACATCGTGTTTGAGATGGCCGGAAATTGTACATCAGAAACGATATGATTTATTGAGCTGGCATCGCTTTCCTTGTTTGAGTACATTTTTCTTTACTTGTCTGTGTTCTAGCTATATTGGTGTTAATTTATCTGGCTATCTTCATTTCCACCCGTGTTTCTCTTTATTATTTCTACTGATTGCAGTTTGTTCTTTGCCTGATGTTAATATTACTATGTCATTTTTAGATTGATAGTTTATTATCAAATTCTGTTCAATTTATTTGACCAGTAGGTGTCGGGACTGTTCTTCGTCACAACCCCATCGAGGTTAGTCTTGATACTTACTGGACACCATCGTGGTGTGCTCATACTACACTTATATATATTTTTGATGTATAGATCCAGGTATTTGATCGGTAATAGTTGTGCGGGTCATTGCGGTAGAGACTCAAGATAAACTTTTTACAACATTCACAGGCCTCAGAGTCACCTTCATTTGTACTTATTTCCATTTGTTCCTTTTGTTTCGGAGTAGTGATGTATTTATTTTGTGTAACTACTCTTAGAAAGGCTTGTGACTTGTACCACCTATTTTGAAAATTGTAAATTGTTAAGAGTTATTCAGATTAAAGTTAGTAAACATAAATATTATATTAGTTAATGTTAGGCTTACCTAGTTTAGAGACTATGTGCCATCACGACTCCTTCGGAGGAATATTTGGGTTGTGACGTGGCCCAAAAGGTTATCTCATATTTTAGAACCCAATTTAAGGTTTTGAGGTCTTCAAAACCTCATTTTCTTTCTCCTCAATTTGCATGCACAGTCCGAGCGCGATTCCGGAAAGCCTTTAAGTGAAAATTTGAGAAAATATTACGTTTTACCTTTAAAATTGATTTTGATTGACTTTAGTCAATATTTTGAGTAAATAGATATGGACTCATGATTTGACATTCCCAGAGGATCCATAAACAAATATAGGACCTGGGCGTATGCCTGGAATTGAATTCCGAGGTGCCTAGTCCGAGAAATGAATTTTTGATGAAAATTATTAAACTGAAAAAATAATGGTTTTAGAAATTTAGTAATTCTTGATCTTGTTGGTATTGGGGCCGTATTTTAGTTTCGGTTCCCGGTACATGTTTAATATGATATTTAAGTTATGTCTGTGAAATTTGATAAGAAACAAAGTTTATATGACGTGATTCGGACCCTCGGTTGTGAAAATAGAAACTTTAAGTGTTCTTTAGAATTTTATTTACTTTGATCTAAATCTGTAGTTTTGGATATTATTTTGGTGAATTGATCGCACAAGCAAGTCCGTATGATGTTGTTAAGCTTGTGTGCATGTTTGGTTTGGAGCCCCGAGGGCTCAGGTGAGTTTCGAATAAGCCACGGGGATTTTTTGGACTTGGAGATTTCTGTTGTTTTGTTTTTGCAGGTGCACAAGTGTATCCTTCTTCGCTTTCGCAAGAGTTACTTCGTGAACGCGAAGAGTAATATGGCCTGGAGGAGAAATCTTTCTACGGGAACACGAGGCTCTGGTCGCGAACAGAAAGCATTGGGGTCATTACCCTTCGCAAACACGACCAGGCCATCGCGAACGCGAAGAATGGGAATTGGGGTAGGGGAATGATACACTACTTGAACGTGGCAAGAGGCTCACGAACGCGTAGTGTGTCTCGCGAATGAAAAGGTTAATAGGACCGCTGCTTTGCAAACGCGAAGAAGACCTGTAAAGTGATTTTAAAACCGAACCTAAGTTGGGATTTGCTCAAAATTACATATTTCTTCCATTAAAACTCGACCTAGGGAAATGTTTGAAGAGGAATTTCAACACCAAATCATAGGTTTGTGTTTCCAAACTTATTCCTTTCAATTTCCACCAATACCCATTAGATTTCTAGGCCTAAATCTTATTGTTTAATAGTAGTTAGGAATTTTGGGAGAATTAGGAATTTTACAAATTTGGGAATTTAGACCTCGATTTGGGGTCGAATTTCGAAACTAATTATATATTTGGGCTCGGGGGTAAATGGGTAATCGAGTTTTGTTCGAACCTTGAGTTTTGACCAAGCGAGCCCGGGATCAATTCTTTGACTTTTGGGGGAATTGTTGGGAAATATATAATTACGCATTAGAATTGGTTTCTTTGGCTTTAATTGATGTTAATAAGTTAATTATGAATATATTGAGGCGGATTGGAAGTGAAAACTAAGAAAAAAGCAGTATTTGAGGCTTGAGTTTGACCGTAAAATCAAGATAAGTGTTGTGGCTAATCTTAGCTTGAGGGATTAGGTATTGTTGCCTTATTTGCTACAATTTTATTTGTTAAATACGACGTATAGGTGAAGTGGGGAGTATCTATACATTGTTGTTGGGTCATAGCATGTGAGTGACTCTTATACTTGTGATCGTTGTGTTTTTGTATTCGTACTGTTCTTGCTTAGACTGGTTATCATTCATATTAAACAAGTTTTATTATGTTTGTTCTAGCTTTGGATATTGGTTGAGTATTGGTTCGAGTCGAGATTCACGTGGTGAAGTTATGTGATGAAGCAAAGTTGTTTAATTACGATGTACTTACCGGGTTGTTATTGTTTATGTTATTTGCTTGTGGTGAGGAAGAGTGATAAAGTATGAATCGTGATGCCGTGCACATTTTTATTGTTTATATGGTGAGGTTGAGTGTTAAAGAACGAAGGGTGATGCCGTGCACGTATCCATTATTGAATATTTGGTGAGGATGAGTGTTAAAACATGGAGGGTGATGTCGTGCACGTTTCTATTATTGATTACCTGTGAGGTTGACAGTACAAACACGAAGGTTGATGCCGTACATTATTTTTTATTGTTGTGTTTTGTTATTATCGGTTCAAGGTGTTTTAGCTGTTAAATTCCTTTTACTACCGTGATTCTTTATTTTGGTATCCCAATAGCATGTTGCCCCTTCCCGATTTCTGCTTAGCTTCTATTGATTGTTATTCTGTTAGTATACTGTTTAACTGCATATGATTATATTATTGACGTGTCCTAGCCTCGTCACTGTTTTGCTAAGGTTAGGCTCAGCACTTATCAGTACATGGGGTCGATAGTACTAATACTGTACTCTGCACTTTCTGTGCAGTTCCCGGTACAGGACCATACTGATCGAAGTTTGGGGTGATGTCTTCAGTCCACTGAGACCCAAGGTATATCTGCCGGCCTCGTCACTGTTTTGCTAAGGTTAGGCTCAGCACTTATCAGTACATGGGGTCGATAGTACTGATACTGTACTCTGCATTTTCTGTGCAGTTCCCGGTACAGGACCATACTGATCGAAGTTTGGGGTGATGTCTTCAGTCCACTGAGACCCAAGGTATATCTGCCGGCGTTCACAGACCCTAGAGTCCCATTTCCTATATTTTAGATTCTTGTTTTCATTTATTCCAAAAAATATATGTATTAAAGAGTGTTTGTAAAAATTCTTAGACGTTCGTGGATTGCGACACTAGATCATTGAGATAGTCGTGTTTTAGAGTTTTAGACTATTACAAAATTTTCACATTTCATATCTATTTAGTTTTTAATTATTATTTATTATTGTTTGGTTATTGATGAATGTGTTAGAACCATAATTATTGGCTTGCCTAGCATTCAAAAGTTAAGCGCCATCACAATCTCGACAGTGGAAAATTCGGGCCGTGGTAACTTTTCAATTTTAGCAAGAATACATAACTTTTGAATATCTAAGAGCTTTTCAAAAAAAATTGAAAAACTATTTTCAAGTTCATTTTAATAGACAAAAGACAATCTTCTTTCTTTCTTGCTATATATATATATATATATATATATATATATATATATATATATAAAAGTACGAAATCTCAGAGCGAAATATAGTAAATCTTTTTAGTCTTTAAAATAAATTTTAAATGGGATAATTAACATTTAATTATTATTCCAATATTAATAACTTTTAAATCATTAGAATATTATGATCAAAGTATTAACTTAATTGTCTATTTTTATTGATTACAACATAACAAATCATAATATACATGATTTTTAAGACAAAAGTAATATTCTAATTTCAAATTATTAATAGAATTTTTTGTATACGTAATTTAATTTGTTACTTAAACAAAATTTTATTAGACAAGATCATGAATAAATGAATATATTTCGTTATGTGTGTGACAATTTCATGATCAATATTTATTATTTTCAAGAACTCAATTTTTTACTTAATATTTATTTTGTGACTAAAATCATGCTTTAAATGTTACTTATATATATTTTAAATTATTCTCATTAATATAGGATACATGCGTAATATATATACCATGAATTCATTATTTTAAAATGTCTGATATCTATGCTTACTTTATCTTTTAAAATACTTCTTTTTCAACTTTACGTTGTGAGAAGTATCCGTAAAAACTGCATTCGGTTTCCTAGAGATAATAATGGGAAGATAAATAAATACTACACAAAGATTAAACTTTAATCAAATGATACCCCGAACTAAATGTTTATGTGTTTTCAAGCAAATGATGAGATATTGAAATGTACACTACTCAAGAATAATTCCATTAAATTCCCAATTTAAAATCCAAAATCCAAATCACCAACCCAATAAGCAATTAATCCTCGTTGTTTAAGGTTGGCAATTATACCTAAAACTTTATTTTAACTATAAAAGTGGTATCAATTTCAATTAAAATTAATTAGGGGATGTTACAGCTCAGATCTTATCCTCCACTTTCTTTCTTTGGCCCCATAGTCAACATCATTGCATAAAACAAGGAAAAACGGATAATTGCACTTTTTGGTCCCTTAGGTTTTATTAAATCCTGATTTTAGTTCTTGTAACAGTTGGCTTAGCACATTCAACCTTTTCCTTTTTGCTATCAACACTATTATGAGAACTACAGAATATTTTTTACTTGCTAGCAATAAGCATAGGAGAGTATCCATTATAAATATCAGTGTGAAATAGGACTCCCAGTTGGAGATTTAATCTCAATACAAACGGTTCTTTGTTAGAAAACTTTAAGGTTTAAAGTTTGAAAAATATTCAGTGCTTTCAGAAATAATCGCGATAACTGAATCTTAGAATATATTAAAAAGTGTTTCACTAAGCACTAATACCAGAACATAACTCTTGATATTATTGCGCATATTGAAAATAGTAGGGAGCAATAATATCCCCTGAAAATCAATGTGAATACTGAAGAAGATAATATATTTTCATGGATCAATTTAAATGAATGCAGATAGTTAATGCAATAATTAGGGACCCGAATACTCGGTCATAACTACAACGAGCAGAATAGAGTTACAGTCATATTACCTAAGAAAGGAGTTAAAAAGTATCTCTTGAGCATATTATTTTTCTAAAAGTTCCACTCGTGTTTGCATATGAAGCTATTATGACAAATAAATTAGGAACTACTTTTTGTAATTCAGAAGTTTAGTCGGTGAAGACTCATTCTAGATGAGCAACTAGACCAAAGAGATTATCTATTAATATTTTATCTTTGAAATTAAAAAAGCACACTCAACCTTCAAAAAAATATGTATTTTTGTTCATTTACAAAGAAAATATGTGATATTCAGGCAATTTAGAACTATATTTATGCTCAAATATGGAGCAATAGTACAATTTAATGAACACATCAGTAACAGATGATTTAGTTGTTAGTAACAAATGTATAGGATAATAATGGGTACTGTTATTGTTGTTGTAAAATTGAAGAGTAGAAGGATCAAAAGTGCACATATTAATTAATTAAAAGTCAATCATGAATAATCAAATATTATAAGAACCAAAATAAGAATATGTCGCTATTTTGGGGAGTAAACATGCAAAATTCCAATGTTCTAAGGTGGCAATCTGGGGGCCTTCTTCAGTATATTTAAGTAATCCAAATTGTCAAAGTCACACCGTTTTCTCCTCCGCCCATAGTTTTTCTTCTTCTTCTTTTTCTTCTTCCCGAGATCCCAATGCTCTTTCTCTGTTTTTCTCTTATCACCGTTTTGAAATTTTCCTGATATAGCCCTTTTCTTCCCTCTTTCTTTTGCTTTTATCTATATTGCAATGCTAATTGGTTCAATGGTTCATTCTTTTAGCTTTTCACCTATGAATTTTTCTTTTACACGCATCTCTCCTTGGTGAAATTACATTTTTCCTGGAGTTTGGATTTAATTGGGATAAAGGGTGTACTGGGGATTTTAATTCCTGTGCGATGAACACATTATTCGATTCGTAAAATTGTATAAACTTGATAACTTTGAGCTGAAATTGTGTTTTCTAATCTGGGTTTGGCTCAGATTGATTAGAAAAATTGTGTATTTTTTAGAAGAAAAAAAAAAGATGGTGACAGTGAATCTTGGAATGCTCCATTATGTTTTGGACCATGTATATGGTGCATTATTGCATAGAACAAAAATAAGCCCACCATTCTTTTCTAGAGGATGGGGAGGTACAAAGCTTGAGCTGTTAGAGAAAATGATTAAGCAGTTGTTCCCTGAAATTGAAGGACAGAATTGGCCTCCTACATTGGTGCAACCTGTTTGGAAAACTGTTTGGGAATCTCAATCAGCTACTTTGAGAGAAGGGATTTTTAGAACTCCTTGTGATGAGCAGCTGCTTGGTGCATTGCCTCCTGAGAGTCATATGGCAAGAGTTGCTTTCCTTTCCCCCAAATACACGCCGCCTCATAAGATGGCCTGTGTTGTTCATCTTGCTGGTAATAATGCATAAGCTAATTCCTTTTCTGGATTTAAAAAAAATATGTCTTATATTCTTGCTGCTGTTTGGGTTTGAGGCGTATTTGATTGATTAATTGATATATTCCCTTGTGTTAGACTAGTCTAGCTACTGGTTTTGAGATTAATGCTGATCTTTAGAGTTGGGTTCTGTAGTAGATTGATACTCAAATAGTAGGGAGGAACAGTTTGATTTTGAGTTTTCTATCTATTTGTGCTATTTATATGAGGGAAGCTAGGAAGGGGAATAACTGGTATAGTTGCCGACATGTGACCAAGAGGTCATGGGTTCGAGCCGTGGAACAATCGGTAAGATTGCGTATAATAGACCCTTGTGGTCCGGCATTTTCCCGGACCCCGCGCATAGCGGGATCTTAGTGTACCGGGCTGCCCCTATATGAGGGAAGCTTGATGTTCATAAGCATCAACCTGGTTGAAGACAAAAAACTTTAAGGTGGATTAATTAGAGAAATTGTTGGTAGGTAGGGACGTGAAGCTTTGTTCTCAGGTCATCGTCAAGAGGGACAGTTTCAGATATCTTGGATCGGTGATTCAGGGGGACGGAGAGATCGACGGAGATGTCACTCACCGTATAGGGGTAGGGTGATCGAAATGGAGGCTTGCATCGGGAGTCTTGTGTGACAGAAAAGTCCACAGAAACTCAAGAGTAAGTTTTATAGAGCTGTGGTTAGACCAGCCATGTTATACGGGGCAGAGTGCTGGCCGGTGAAGAACTCTCATATTTAGAGTGTGAAGGATGCGGAGATGAGGATGCTCAGGTGGATGTGCGGGCTCACCAAGTTGGATAGGGTTAAGAATGATGTTATTCGGGAGAAGGTGGGAGTAGCCCCAGTGGATGAGAAGTTGCGGGAAGCGAGACTTACGTGGTTCGGGCATGTGCGGAAGAGAAGTCCCGATGCCCCGGTGAGGAGTTGTGAGCGGTTGTCAGTGGTTGGCGCGAGTCGAGGCAGAGGGAGGCCCAAGAGGTATTGGGGAGAAGTGATTAGGCAGGACATGGCTAGATTCCGGATTTCTGAGGACATGACCCTTGATAGGAAAGTCTGGAGGCCTAGTATCAAGGTTGTAGGATAGGGGCTTCTAGAATTTCTCTCACTTCTTCCCCGGGGCAAGGTCGGGGTTTGGTAGGGCTCTACATAGAAGATCTGTGTATTTGCATTGCATGCCATTTTACTTATGATCTATGATTTCGAAATTATTTATGTGCTTTCTGCTGGAGTTACTAATGTCCTTTGTTTCTGTTGCTGTTTTGTGTATCTTGTTCTTTTGTATGCCATGTTATTTATGATCTATGTCTACATAATTATTTATGTGATTTCTACTGGAGTTACTAATGCCCTGTTGTTTTGTTTTTGTTTTGCTTTTGTCTTCTCTTTTCATTTTCCTGAGCCGAGGGACAGCCTCTCTGTCCTTTTGGGCAGGGGTAAGGCATGCGCTACCTCCCCAGACCCCACTCTGTGGGACTATACTGGGTAGTTGTTGTTGTAATTAGAGAAATTTGCCTTTTCTTTTCTCTTGTTTTCTTCTTTTGGCGGTTGTGTCTTTCAAAAGATGACAAACCTTTGAGAGAACATTGCTTGTATTAAGTTCATCTGCCACGGATGACAAGAAAACTGCCGCTGTAATTGTTAGCCACCATCCTTTCCGAAGGTGTACTTGTGATTGAAAGTTGCAACTATTGTGGGCTGGCATAAGAAAGATCAAGAGCTGGTGAACCATGGTCATTGAGGATCACGATACCTGTTTAGACTTCAGTAGGTCTCGCCTAGCTTATACCCATAACATGTGTCATATCCAACTCTTCTGCCACTAGTTTGCATGCTAATTAACTTAAATTTTCTTAATGGTCCTTATGGGGTGCTTAATAACACAACTTTTTCTTGTATGTATCAGTATCATGTTTTGGTCCATCCGTGAAGTTTTTATTTGTTTTCACCAAATTTATCAACTATCTCGGCACCTTCGGCTTGCAATCCTTTCAAAAAATGGGTTGTACTGTACTGGGGAATTGAGAGCTATTCTTTTGCCTAGAAGTTGTGCCAAAGGTTTTTAGAACATGTCATGTATAAGCTAATATGAGATGAGGAAAAGGGTGTGAGAAAGAAAAAAAGAAGTAACGTGTAGTCTCTGTCCTAGATCTACTGAGAAAGGGAATAATCTTTGCATGGTTTAATATCGATCTCAATGATTGTATTTGGAGACCGTAGAGAAAGAGGTTGAACGGGATATTTATGGTCTTATTGCACATATTTATCTCTCAAGAAGTTAACCACAATCATGGAACAAATGGAAATTTTCCTCGCCATTTGGCCTGTTTAAGCCTAGCCTTCATTCACCATAGAAACTATTGCGAACTTGTCAAAATAGATCTCCCATAGTGGGAATATTCAGAATTTCAATCATTGAGCCCTGAGTTATAACTTTGAGACCTGACTTATAACTTTGAAAATAAATACAGAAAGACGAATCTTGTGTCTTGTAGAGCGAAAGACGGGTCAACCTAAATGTACTGCATTATACAAAGCTCCCTTATATTGTATTATCCTTAAGCCAACACCAATCATTTTCTAAATAATACTAGCTTTTGCCTTTCTGCACAGTTACAGAACTGCCATCTATTGAGATTTCAACAAACCCTTGTGTGGCGAGGCAAAACTTGACATAGCTTTGTCATAGCACAATTTTCAATTAATGAAATTACGTTTGTCCTTTTCTTTGTCATAATAGTTCTACTAGAATGTAAAAATGCTCCTTCCTTTATCATCAACTGGTTAGATGCATTCAATGAGAAGCAATAGCTGCTGGCTAACAGATGAATCACAACTATGCAAATTTTAATTAATTTAAATAAGAAAAAGAGAAGAACTGAACAAAGTGTTTACCTTTGGCTTACATATTAATGGACTTCTGATAATCACTCTCCTACCCAAGTCCGCCTTCAAATTTTACATTTTTGAGTTCTTATTTTTAAGTTTTCCTTCTGCAGGTACTGGAGATCATAGTTTTGAGCGAAGATTGCGTCTTGGCGGTCCACTGCTGAAGGAAAATATAGCAACTATGGTGCTCGAGAGGTAATAATTAATTTCATAGAGTAATGTCTTAGGGCTCGTTTGGTACGAGTGATAAGGTATAATTAATCCTGGAATTGAATTTATGATGAGTTTATCCCACGTTTGGTTGGGATAAAATTGCCGTATAACTAATCCCACGATAACTTGTTTCCAACCAAACGACCCCTTAGTTTTCTTTATTTTTTGGTTTGGTTCTTTGAGTATAGTATTCCTCTTACTCTGATGACCCTTCAATGTTCTGCAGCCCTTTCTATGGAAAAAGACGTCCATTGCTGCAGCGTGGGTCAAAGCTCTTATGTGTTAGTGACCTGCTCCTATTAGGACGAGCCACTATTGAAGAAGCCCGAAGTCTTTTACATTGGTTGGACTGTGAAGCGGGTTTTGGAAAGATGGGTATATGTGGACTTAGCATGGGTAAGACATAATCCTCAATTGAAAATTGTAGCTTTTTATGCATTTAAAGATGAATTGATTATTTGGGCCGTTGAAATACTCAACCTTGTTAGACTTGTTGATCCAATTTTGGAAAAATCTTATCCTGGTTTAGTGTGCGTGATGGTGTGGACTGTGGAGATAGATAAGAAAGAATCTCTAGTGGATTGAATTTTACGTGTGCATCTTTTGTGAAAGAGTGATTAATGGTTAGTATATGCAATGATTTCGAACAGTTGAAACTGATCCTTGTCGACAGTCTTGAAATTTTTGTATGCTAGGAAAAAATTTAAAGACACTTGGTAAAGTAAAGCTGCCACAGAGAGTTGTTGAGGAGATGGGTAGAGTGGGTGATTCAATCACTGGATGAACAGTAAGAAAGAACCGGTTTTTGGATAATTTCATGTTATGCTGTATGACCTTCTGTTAATGATAAAAACAAAGGTGTATAATCTTCTGCCTTTTTTTCCTCATTGGTTTTTCAAATTTAGCGATTAGGGTCCCTCTACCTTTCGATCTACATTATTATCTGATATGAAAGACATTATAGATGAATCTCCACTAGTGTATCTGACCATTGTGCACATGGGTATATAGTACTTGCTAATACATATGGTTCAGAGCATGCATAAACTTCATGTCTTTATGAGGATTTTTTCTTTCGCCATTTTTTTTAAATGATATCTAGGAGGAGTACATGCTGCTATGGTTGGAGCATTGCACCCCACACCTATTGCTACACTTCCCTTTCTGTCTCCACATTCTGCTGTTGTAGCATTCTGTGAAGGGGTGTTAAAGCATGCCACTGCTTGGGAAGCACTGAGAGATGATCTTGCCGTGCAGGAGGCTTCTATGACACTTGAGGCAGTGAGAGAGCGGATGCGAAATGTGTTGTCTCTTACAGATGTTACACGGTTTCCAATCCCGAAAAATCCCAATGCTGTAATATTTGTTGCCGCCACAGTAAGTGCTAAATCTCAATTTTTTTTTAATCGTAGTGCTAGATCACACTTCTTGCATGGTATATTTTACTTGAGAGGGTCTGGAAGTTTTTTTGTTGCTCCTTATGACTCCAACTAACGTGTATTCCATGTCAAGCTTGTTTATTCCTGGCAGTAAAATGTGTACTCGATACTTATTTATCTTAGCTGAGCGTCTATCGGAAACAGCCTCTCTACCCTTCCAGGGTAGGGGTAAGGCTAGGCTAGGCTAGGCTGTATACATCTTACCCTTTCCAGACCCCATTTGTGGGAATCCATTGGGCTTGTTGTTATTGATACTTATTTATCTCATGTTGGTGATCAAACTAATCCGTATTTAGTAGCAAAAGTACCAACTTTGTTTCCAAATTTTAGCGGAACTAATATTGAACTAATTATTTTTTTGAATCCACATTGTTCCATTTGTCTTAGTGGTGGTGGCGTAGTGGTTTTTAGTACCTTATTTATTTCTGCACAACAGTTTGATCTAGAAAATATTTCAGCTTGTTTTCTGATGGAGACAGTTTTGGACTTTTCTTAATACAAAGAAAGTATGTACTCCTAATATGTTGCCTGATCTTTCTTTGCCTTGAACACTATACCCCTATGATCTATGTTGCTCGGACTCGGGTGTAGGTGTCCGATACAGGTGCGGATCTAGAGGTCCGATCTGCCATGATCTAAAATTTAAGATTTGGGAGTATGGATCCAAGTATAGATGTGGGTTCAAGGATTCGGCTAAAAATAATCCAAATATCTAAAAATATAGGGATAAAAATATATCTTACTTTTGAGACATTGTGTGGAAAACTTACAAGGTATTCTGAGAAGGAAAGATTATATTGAACAAGAGGAGAATCCGAAAAAGAGATAAAAGGAAAAGGACTAACATGGAAATTTCTATATACAAGGTATTTCATTTTCTTCAATTTTACCCTAAATTTTGTTTTGATTTCAAAAATCATTGTATTTATCCCGAATTCTTTCGTCGATTTTGGTCAAAGTACCCAAAATCGGTTGACCAGATCCAGTACGGATCCCACACCCACATCATGTCGACACGGTGTGGCACCAAAAGTGAAAAGTCCAAGCAACATAGCGTATGATAATGGTAGAGTCTAAGATGGCCCCAAAGAAAAGGTGAACTGTGGTATTTCATTAATGCTTCAATACATACCATCTTACTTCTTATGGAACCATATGCAACAGTTGAGACTTCTATCTCATATGGCTCCTTCTCGAGCTAACTTACCAGCTTTTGCTTTAAGCCACTATCTATGCATACAATTTTAGCTTGGACTCAGTGACTCACCAATCATTTGATTTGGTGGTGTTGAGCGGTGGTGCTGGCCGTGTTGGGAAAGCCCATTGAGCCCTTGTTTTTGTGATTGCATGTGGAGGGCATAAAGTTACAAGTCTAGAACTACCTTCCTATCTTGAAAGAGCTATATACCCTTTGAAACAGAAAAGTGTCTCTAGGATGCCGCTCTAAATTCATTATTATGACATTAATCACGCACACTGCTCTGACTGAAGAACATATATGAAAACTGTGGAACAATGAATCGTAAGTCCTTTGCTTTATCTTGTCCAGAAAAAGAGAAGCTTACCTGACAACTAATAGATTTAGGAAGGAAACCTTGGCGGTAATGCACAGAGCTTATTACATAGCCATATGGTAGTTGAAAAAGAGAAGAGAAAAGAAAACTGAAGCTGTTTAATACATGTGAACCTACTGGTGGAAGTTAATGTGTCGCATCCTTTTACGTACAGGAGCAAAGCATGCACACTTTCGTTGCTTTATCAAAATATTGTGGGATAGCTCTCTTAATTTCTTGCTTGATTCTTAACCACATGGAATATCATTAACCTTTCTTATTTCAGGATGATGGCTATATTCCAAAGCACTCAGTGCTACAGCTTGAAAAAGCTTGGCCTGGCTCAGAAGTTCGATGGGTTAGAGGAGGACATGTATCGTCTTTCCTTCTCCATAATGGTGCATTCCGCAGGGCAATAGTTGATGGACTTGACAGACTAGAATGGAAGGAGTCACCTTTGTGACATTTCCATAGTTGTGAAGAACACATCATGTAATTATTAGGTGTTCCATACTCTCATCCACTAATTCTCACAAAACTTGATACACTGGACCACAGCTGATATTTTCAAAGCATTTGGTGGAAAATGAAAAAAGAGTGCTGGAAAGCATTCATCCTTTACTTCTCTTTCTGTTGTTGTATTGTTTTAAAGTACAGTCTAGCTGTTCAAAAATAATGGAATTATTGTTGAATTCATCTTTTTTTCCCTGATATGTTAGTATAATGACAGATTTCTTTGAGATATTGCACCCAAATTTATTATCAGAAAAGGTTCGCCCACTCCATCTAGGCAAAAACTGTGCTTTATTAAAAAAGTTAAAGTCATCTGTTTTAAGCATAAATTGTTCTGCGAGTATGTGCAACATTTTCCTGTGAATATTTTCTACATAATTACATATTAAAGTGAAAACTTGGCCGGTTTATATTGAAAATATTTACAGTGTACTCAATAAATATTTTCTACAGCTTTCTTTGAGATGTTACTCTAGAGCTGTGCATAATTTGGTAACTACCAAATTATTGTGCCGAAATCGAAAATTTTGGTATTCTGTATAATATTTGGTTAAGTTATTTTTAAAAGAAAATTGGTGTAAGGTATAGTATTTAGTATTTAAAATAAAATATTGAAATACAAATACTATCGAAATATATATTATATTATACAATACACATATTATTAATTATAACATAATAAAAAAATTAAAATTTTTTTTTTTTTTATTTGATAAGTTTATCAATTAACTTTAAGCAAGTAACAAATATTTCTAATGATCAAATTTATTCCTTTATGTACAATTTTCTCTCTTTGGGTTGATATTTGTTGGTTTTGTTCAAATTTTTTGTAAACAAACACGTTTAGTTTTGTATTTTGAGTACTTTAATTAAGAATATTACAGTCTATCATAATATTCACTAGTTAGTATTTAAATCAAATAAATCGAAATTACCGAACCGAATAAATCGAAACGGAAAATAGAAAATCCAAATCGTACGGAATTTAATTAGGTACGGTATTGGTATAGCATTTTCAAAGCCAAACATCAAAAATACTTAATCGAAATATCTAAATACTCTATCGTACCAATCGATGAACATCCTATATTACTCAATCAAAAGTTCGTGCACTCAATGAGTAACTACAAAATCACAAAGAAAATAAATACATAACAATAATGACACACAGCTGAGAAGGAGAAGGCTGTTGATTTTGTTATGTGAAGGGCAAGGCGTGTGTGGAGTGTGGACAGCATGTGAATATAGCGGAATTGGTTATAAGTAGTTGTCATAGACATAACATAATTAGGCTGTTTTGGTTGCACTAATTTACTGCTTTCCCATCTATCATTCTCTCCATTCTCTTCTCACCCCCTCTCTTTTGTCCCTTTCACTTATCTTCCACTATTCCATTGCTATTTTACAATAACAACAACAACAACAATCCAGCATATTCCCACAATATAGGGTCTGGGGAGGGTAATATGTAGACAGGCCTTACCTCTACCCGAGAGGGCAGGGAGACTGTTTCCAATCGAACCTTGGCGCAGGAAATAGAAAGGCAAACAAAAACAAAAATAAAAACAAAAATCGCACTAGTTACTCCAGCATACATCGCATAAAAATTATCTAAACATAAGAGACATATGTACCATAAATAAGCAGACATGCAATGATATTAAAACAATAACTACCAGAAATGACTACCATAAGAAAACACAAACTAGTCATCTATGGATGACGCTACCACGCCTCACCCACCCCGGGATAGGAGTACGAAAAATCTAGAAACCCCTATCCTACAACCCTGATACTAGACCTCCAGACTTTCTTATCAAGGGTCATGTCCTCGGAAATCCGCATCCTGGCCATGTCCTGTCTAATTACCTCTCCCCAGTATCTCTTAGGCCTCCCTCTGCCTCGCCTCACACCGACCACCGTTAGCCACTCACAACTCCTCACCGGGATATCGGGGCTTCTCCTCCGCACATGCCCGAACCACCGAAGCCTCGCCTCTCGCATCTTCTCATCCACTGGGGCCACCCCCACCTTCTCCCGAATAACCTCGTTCCTAATCTTATCTAACCTGGTGAGCCCGCACATCCACCTAAGCATCCTCATCTCCGCAACCATCATCCTCTGAACATGAGATTTCTTCACCGGCCAACACTCCGTCCCAGACAGCATGGCAGGTCTAACCACAGCTCTATAAAACTTCCCCATTTAGTTTCTGTGGCACTTTCTTATCACACAAGACTCCTGATACAAGCCTCCACTTCGACCACCCCGCCGATATACGGTGAGTGACATCCCCGTCTATCTCCCCGTCTCCCTGGATCACCGATCCAAGGTATCTGAAACTATCCTTCTTGGCTATGGCCTGAGATCCAATCATCACACTCCCTCCCACTTCGCTCGGCTCAACGTTAAACTTGCACTCTAGATATCCTGTCTTAGACCTGCTTAGTTTGAACCCCTTAGACTCGAGAGTCTGTATCCATTCCTCTAGCCTCTCGTTAACACCGACCCTCGTCTTGTCTACCAGGACTATGTCATCAGAAAATAGCATACACCAAGGTACATTCCCACTAATATGCCGCGTCAAAGCATCCATCACCAAGGCAAATAAGAGGGGGCTAACGCAGGTCCTTGATGGAGCCCCATAACCACCGGGAAATAGTCTGAGTCGCCACCCACTGTCCTTGACCCTGGACTTAGCTCCATCGTACATGTCCTTGATTACTCTGATGTAGGCTTCCGGCACGCTCTTAGCCTTCAGGCACCTCTATAGTACCTCCCTAGGGACCTTGTCATACGCCTTCTCCAAGTCGATAATCACCATGTGCAGGTCCTTCTTCATATCCGTGAACTGTTCCACCAATCTCCTGACAAGGTGGATGGCTTCTGTAGTAGAACGACCCGACATGAAACTGAACTGGTTCACGAAAATAGATGTCGAATCCCTCACCCTGGCTTCGATCACCCGTTCCCAGACCTTCATGGTGTGGCTTATTAATTTGATGCCCCTATAGTTGTTGCAACACTGGATATCCCCTTTGTTCTTATACAAGGGCACCACTATACTCCACCTCTACTCCTCCGGCATCCTTTTGGACCTGAAGATCGCATTGAACAACTCGGTGAGCCACTCCACTCCTGGCTTACCCATGCATTTCCAAAACTCCACCGGGATTTCGTTTGGCCTGGTCGCTCGACCTCTACTCATCCTACGTAAATCCCCCATGACATCTTCCACCCTAATGCGCATGCAGTACCCTAAGTCTCTATGACGCTCATAATGCCCTAGCTCCCCTAGTTCTATGTTTTGGTCCCCCTCCTCGTTGAGAAGGTCTTGGAAGTACGCCTGCCCTTTCTGTTTGACTTGAGACTCCCCCATCAGGACTCTACCATCCTCATCCTTGATGCACCTAACCTGGTCCAGGTCCTGCGCCTTCCTTTCCCTTACTTTGGCTAATCGGAATAACTTTTGTCCCCGCCTTTCTCCCCCAATTCCTCGTACATGCGACCAAAAGCCGCGTTTTTAGCCTCCGTGACAGCCAATTTCGCTTCCTTCCTTGCCACCTTATAGCTCTCTCTGTTCACCCGCCTTTCTTCCTCGCTTGTGCTCCCTGCCAACTTCGCAAAAGCTGCTTTCTTCACCTCTACTTTTCCTCGTACTACATCGTTCCACCACCAGTCGCCCTGATGTCTGCCTAAATAGCCTTTGGCTACCCCAAGCACATCCTGCGGTGCCTCCCTAACCAGATTCGCCGTCTCTGACCACATTGCGTCCGCTACCCCGGAACTTCTCCAAGCTCCACCATCAACTAACCTCCTCTCCAGCTCCTGGGCTTTCTCTTTAGTCAAAGCACCCCATCTAATTCGCGGTCGGCCCCGAGCACCCCTCTGCTTCTTCTTCA